>CM021102.1:247241516-247284826 GCA_007115665.2 Sequoiadendron giganteum
TGGAAAAGTTGGATCAGCAAATGGAGTTCTTATGATGGGAGAGTTGCTATGCATTTGCTGTAGGTTCAAACAGTAGTCTTGAACTCCATTTTATCATTGGATTTAGCTTTATAATGTGCAATGAACCTTGCCTAAGGTTACCTATTAAAAAAAAAGAAAAAGGGCAGGGAAGAGAAAAGGTTCCTGGATCGGAAACTACTAATGAACAGTGATCATGGAGGCTGCTACAGTAGACAAACTCTCTAAACTGGGTTTTGCTTGGCCAAGAGGATCCTACAGTTACACAAAACTAGTGCAATCTTCTAAGGACTGTAGATTTTCAGTTTGCATACACACATCATGAACATGCAAGTGAACTAATTTGCAGCAATCAAATAAAGAAGCCCAGGCTAACTTTGCACAACAGTTTGCCATCAACAAGTGCCAAAAGTATGGGCTGAAAATTCATCAAATATACTGTAACAACAATCACCATTACCACTTCCATTTAAGAAACTACAACTAAAACTAACTTGGAAGGTAGAACCATGCACACATAATGAGAAAACTCAAAAGTAACACCCATAGATCATGCAATGCTGCTTTCTATTGTTGCAAAATGTTTTTACAACAGCTCTCCAGCAACTACAAATGAGGGGAAGACCCCTATTTATAGTTTTCCAAAGCCCGAATGAATGAATATGATTGAGTTACATTGTGTGGCTTAGATTCAATAACATTAGGGCTTCACCTACCCCACAATATTCAACAAAAAAAAAAAAAAATCTGTCTTTTCCCTGTTCTGTCTTGCAGTGGCCAGTCACTGTAGTAGTTTTTCCTTCTAGCTAATTTCCCTTTTACTGTAGCTAAAGCTGACTAAAAGCTACCTTCTCCCAATGGAATTTCAGCATTCTTCATTGGATCAAATGGTTTTGTCGATGGACCCATGGTAGGCTTCTTAAAACTGGAAATGAGAGGCTAAAATGTTGTTTTAGGAATGCTGATTTGAAAACGGCCGATGGGGCACGGAACTCCGGATGGTATTTCCTGGCTGCAATTTAGGAATTTGAAAGGTCAGAGAAGAATAAGACCCCATTTTAGCATCTGATTCAAAGTCCATTTTTGATTTGGAGGTGTGCTTGTACGTTCCAGAAATATGAGGCCGAAATGTCGTTGTAGGAATGCTGTTTTGAAATAGCCGACGGAGCACGAAACTCCGGATGGTATTTCTCAGTTGGAATTTTTGAATTTGAAAGGTTAGGGGAGGATAAGACCCCATTTTAGCTTCTGGGTCAAAGTCTGTTTTTGATTTTGAGTTGCGTTTGTACGTTCCGGAAACATGAGCCCGAAATGTTGTTCTAGAAATGCTGTTTTCAAACGGCCAACAGAGCACGGAACTCCGGATGGTACTTCCCGGCTGAAAATTTGGAATTTGAAAGGTCAAAAGAGGAGAAGACCCCATTTTAGAATCTGGGTCAAAGTCTGTTTCTGATTTGGAGGTGCGCTTGTACATTCCGGAAACGTGAGCCCGAAATGCTGTTCTGGAAATGTTGTTTTGAAACGGTCGATGGAGCACGGAACTCCGGACGGTATTTCCCGGTTGCAATTTTGGAATTTGAAAGTTCAATTGAGGATAAGACCCCATTTTAGCATCTAGGTCAAAGTTCATTTCTAATTTGGAGGTGTGCTTGTATGTTCTAGAAACGTGAGCTTGGAATGTTGTTCTGGAAATGCTATTTTGAAACGGCCGATGGAGCATGGAACTCCAGATGGTACTTCCCGGTTGCAATTTTGGAATTTGAAAGGTTAGGGGAGGATAAGACCCCATTTTAAAATCTGGGTCGAAGTCTGTTTCTGATTTGGAGGTGTGCTTGTACGTTCCAAAAACGTGAGCCCGAAATGCTGTTTTGGAAATGTTGTTTTGAAACGGCCGACGGAGCACGGAACTCCGGATGGTATTTCTCGGCTGCAATTTTGGAACTTGAAAGGTCAAGGGAGGATAAGACCCCATTTTGGCATCTGGGTCGAAGTCCATTTCTGATTTGGAGGTGCGCTTGTACGTTCCAGAAACACGAGGCCAAAATGTCGCTGTAGTAATGCTGCTGCAGGAACGCTGCTGCAGAAACACAGTTTTTGGAATTTTCAAAACTTCCTAAAACTTAATGAAACCTTTTTAGTTCACTTAGGCACCACAAAGGCATCCAAATTCCATAGGAAATCTATCCCCAAAGTCAAAGAATGAAGGAAAAAGCGAATCGAGCGAGCGGGGGGGGGGTCGAAGCCCGAAAAACCCAAGACTTAGCCATTTTTTATTTTAGGGGAAAAATATGGTCAGCCAAAAATGAGACTTTGAAGGGCATGTTGACCAACTAGGATAGAAAAATGAGGGGCAAGCAAAATGAGGCAACAAAAAAAATGAGGGGCACGCAAAACGAGATGAGAGCAAAGAGGCCCGTCGGGAGCAAAAAAAGAGGGTCCCTGCCAATGGTGGGGCGTGTGTGCAAAATATGCACAACAAATGGCAACTCACTGGGGGACATGCTCTAGAGCATTTCGATGACAAACTGGAATCACGAACCCAGAATCTCTAGTTCCGACCTTCATGCTAGGGAAAACAAGCCAAACACTCAACCAAAGGATCAAAACAACTAGTTAACCCAACCTTTAGTATGCTGAAAATCCAAGTGTGTGTAGTTGCGTTAATTCCCATCCTTTAGTTGCTGCAAGAATCCAAGCTCCATCAAGTTAAGCTACGTAGTTTATTCTAACTCCAAAAGCATCCGGTACATTGCCTCGCTGCCAGTCAGGTGTCCATAGCCCCGACAGGGTTGTCACTATGATTCTCCTGAACATTGCTCTACTACTGTCCGAGTGTCCATAGCCCTGGTATAGTTATTTGTATACCCTTGAAAAGTTGAATTTCTCTCCTTTTGATTTTCAATATTTTTTTTCTTTCTTTTGTTTCTTTTTCTCTTTTTAGTTCTTTTATTTCAACCCGCAAGCAATGAAGCTCGTGCTCAGGGCCGAGAATCACAGTGGCGCTAGAGCAGAATTTTAGATTTTTCACTTAACTAGACTTCACAAAAGGCCTACAATGATCGTCAGATTCTTAAAATTTGTGAGAGATATAAGATTCAAGAATACTTTAGAATCAGACCGACCAACAACTTATCCACTTTGAATCAAACATCTAGATCACTTGATACTAACAGAAGATCCTCACCATCCACTCTAAAAACTTGATTATAGTTTGACAAAGAAATACATAGAGCAACCCCAGGTGAGAAGAATGGTTGTTGTGCACACAGATGCACCCAGCCAAAAATAGAGGGACCCCAAGCAAAGCGGCAGCAAACAAAAGCAAACAAAAAGCAAACACCAAAACTAACCAAAGTGGGACAACAAAAGAAAACACCCCAAAGTAAGTAACCTACAACAAACCAACTAACCTAAGGAAAGTAGGAAAGTGGATTATTTACAGGAAACCTACACTACTCAAAACGAGTTATGTACAAAGATATTTACAAAGAACTATGTTCGGGTAACGCAAGCTGATGCTCATGCTCATTGGATTTTGCAGCGCATGCACAAGCAAACGGGCAGTCGTTATAGTTCTCAACCATGCAGATTTATCCTTATGTTTAGAGAAAATAAATTCAATATTGTAGCATTCAAATTCAATCACTCGGCTAGGGAAAATTAGCAATTGAGGGGGCTCGCTAAACCTATGGTTAATCCATAAACACATTTGTTTTTCCTCATTTCCATAATTAAAATGATAGGTGCAGCTATGAAAATTAACAAGAGAAAGGAAGGATAGAACCTGGGTGTCGTCACATGGAGGTGGCAACATTTGACAATCGAGAGCTAGCACCGCATCATCAGTCTTTGCATCAGCAACCTCAGGTGGGTACGGTGGAATGAGCAACACTTTAGGCATCAAGTCTGCATAAGGCAGGGAGAATGGGGCAAAAAACACTTCTTCCATGTCTTGCATGGGATCAACAATCCCCCTTGGCAGTTCTTCAAAAAGAAGTACTTCTCCACGTTGATCATCCACAAACTTGGGATCCACTTGATTGTTGTCTTGAAAAGGTAGCACGCTGTCCCATCTCCTTTCCAAAGTGTCGACCCTATCTCCATGATGCTCAGTGTCATGGGATGATGACATGTAGAAATCTTTCCTATTGCAGCCATCTGAATATGAAGGAGGATCAACAATGATCATGGCGGAAGGGCTCCAAGTTGCATCTTGTAGTCGACCAGGTGCTTCATCTTTGTTGGCAGCTATCTCAACACCCCCGCCTTTATCTTCTTCTCTTTGTTGTTCATGCAACTCATCATGACATTCACTTGTTTCCCCTTGTTCACTATCACTATAGATAGAGAAGGAACCCCTCTCCCAATCCAGAAACTCTAGTGCATCACTGTTCGAAGGCTCAAGGAGTATGCCCTCATCACTACCGTCTTCTAGGATGTGTTCTTCCTTGACATGAGCATACCTCCGCAACACAACTCCCAATGGAAAGAAGTCATCAATTGATGGCACCTCATCAAGGGGGCAAAAATTTACTATGCGATTTTCCCCCAAAGATACCCTTTTTTTCTTTACCCTTTTTTTCTTGGCCCTATTTTTCTATAAACAAGTTGACAAATGCAATATATATATTTATCAAAATCAAGTTGGTCTGTTTGAGAATCTCTATACGTGTAATTCCTCCATAACTAGAATTTATTGAACCTTTGATATGTTGTACATAATTTTCAATGCAATTATATATTCTCTCATCTTCTCATAGATCTTTAGAATAATCCCTTTCTTCAAACCAAAGGGAACAATGGTTTTGAGTAAAACCAAGTCTAAAACCAAGTGGATTTATTTTGTTTCCCATACATATTTTTTTTTAGTACTTTTTTTGCAAGTAGTAGTATATTCGCGACATAAATGGATTATGCTTCCATCTATTTGGATATTTTGTTTCTATTTTTTTACCATAATTGAGTTAGAGTCATCTAAATCCTCCAATGTAATACTTATATGACAAGTAGGTTTCTGTATTGGATAACCATGTCCCCGAGCTCTAGGTCGAAATCTTTGAAAAATAGGACCTTCATTCACTTCAGCCACAAGGACAAATAAAGAGCCCTTATCTATATTCATATTGTGATATGCATTTGTGGCTGCAGAATGAAGTACTTTTAATATGGAATAATATTCTCTATGAGGCATCCAATTTAGTATTGAAAGTGCCTCCATATAGGTACAACCACGAAGTTGATGAGCTACTCTACGTGCTTTATTAGAAGACATACGTACATGTTTAGCTACAACTCATATTTTTCTAGTTGAAGCCCTATTTATAAATTTCATCTTCATCCTCCACAATGAATTAATGTATACTATTTATAATACAACAATACTTTTTTTATCGTTTCTTGCTTTTTTTTTCTTTTGTTTCTTTTATTTATTTTTTATTTATTTTTTTATCATTTTTTGATTTTTTATCCTTTTTCGCATGTCCCTGAAAAATGGAAGTTTTGTGGTTTATCATACCATTTGTTATAAAAATGGGTAAATACAGCTTTCCATTATGAACAACTATGGTATGACCAATCATTGCGGGTACAATGGCAGATCTTCAGGACCAGGTGACTATTATCCTCTTCTCTTTATTGATGTTTAGATCATCTGTTTTACTCAACAAATCATCAAATACAAAAGTATTTTTCTTAGTGAACGTGCCATGGTTAATTACCTTTCTTTTTACTGAGAATTTTCTTCCATTAATTCTCGTATATGCTTCTGGCGGAGCGTGCATGCAAGAAGGCAGTTTTAGCTTAATGCAAATGAATAAAATAGCTGTTGTGTTGCATACACATCAAAAAGAGAAAAATTTACTATATATTTCAATTCTTACATCTCCTACAATTGGTGGAGTCACTGCTAGTTTTGGTATGTTGGCTAATGTCATGATTGTCGAGCCTAATGCATACATTGCATTTGCAGGTAAAAGAGTTATTGAACAGACATTAAACCAGATAGTAGATGATGAAGATCAAATATCTGATTCTTTATTTGATTTTGGAATGTTTGATACCATGGTTCCACGAGCTCTTTTAAAAAATGTTCTAAGCGAGACAATTGAAATATACATGTATAGTGATTGAAAGGTCGGAATAATTCATTTTAATATAAGATTCCCAAAAACAAGTCTTCATCCCTTAAGAATTGTTTTTTGGTGATCAAAATTATGCATAAAGTTTTGAAATTATGTAGAGGTTTTACACCTTTTTTGAGTCTAAATTTATACTATAAATAATGCAAGTATTTATAACATAGAAACAGATTTATAATTATAATAGAAATAATAAATTTATAATTTATTATAAACGTATTAAGAATAATTTCAATTTATTTATATAAATGCATTTATATGTAATTCATTTACAGAATAAGATTTTTTTTGAATTTAAAACTTATAGTGGAATTCTAACTAAAAAAAAATACTAGTAATAGTCATTATAGCAAAAAATGACTAGCAATAGTCTTGTGTTTGTAGCAGTTTTGTGTAGAAAAAGTCGTCATTTAGCTCAAACATAACAAAAAAAACAAAAACTCTTTTTTTCTTACTAATAAAGTTTCTCTATTTGAGATTATTGTTCTCTATTTTAAAATATAATTATAATATATTTATATATTAGCCGTTGTAATGAAGAGTCAAAAAAATGACCAAAGAGAAAAAACCTGGAAAAATGGACGTAACCAACATACCCAAAGTGCCCTATCAGGGGCTGGAAGAAGAGGAGGAAAACTGGGTCGAAATATATCACAGGTTATTTTTCGGGAGATATTTTTTTTAGCTAGACCGCTAGAAAAACAACCTGCCGATCAAATCATGAAAACTATGATTTATTTAAATCAAGAAGATCCAACAAAGGATTTTATGTTCTTTATTCACTGTCGAGGTGGAGGAATGGTATAGGGAGTCGCTGTTTATGATACTATGCAATACGTAACAGGGGATGTATTTACTATGCGATTTTCCCCTAAAGACTCACCATAAAGCCCATCATCCATGGTGCACAAATGTTCTTCAAGAGGAAAAAATTCTTGATGACTAGTGGACAACATTCCAATTTGATCTACTTGATCACTCAAAAGCTCGAGATTGTATTGTTGTCCTTCTTCTATTGCTATCCCAACATCCTCTTGAGGACTACCTTCAGCTGAGTTGTCACTTGGCTCGGGTTCTTGGTCCTTATGTTCCATTCTTTAAGCCACTATAGGAAGTGGTGTGCTCGACTGCCTTGCTTGTTCTCTGACTTGCTTCATGGCTTCTTGGCACAGTTTGCACGTGAAGTCAGAGTGGGATGAATCATGGAGCCTGCACCAATTTGGTAACAACAATACCTCCAAATCCACCTGGTATTTTAGCTTTGACCAATCCTTTGCTAATCTGGAGACGAGCTGGTCATATCTTTCTACTACTGGGTCCTCATCATCACTTTCTGTTGTCCCAAGGTTGTCAACCTCTTCCTCTTGTTGATTTTCAACAATTTCATTGGCTACCCCAGCATACACTGCTACAAAATTGATTGACTCATCCTCAACTACCAATGGCTCCTCTTCTAGAGTGGAGGACTGCTCTTTGCTGATAGAAGAAAGGCTTTCTAACTCCCTTATGGCTGAACTTTCATCAAAGCTTTCTGCTGTCCCAAGGAAATCAGCTTCTTCCTTTTCATTTTCAACTTCAACATTTGTTGTCCCAGCATCTATTTCTGTGGATCTTCTTGGTCTGACTTGAAGGTTCTGTCCTCTAGATCCTGGTAGATTTTCTACCTCATGGAATGACTCATTCTCCTTGACAGTTGGCTGCTCCAACTTGCTCAAATTTCCTTTGACTTGGGTGATGATGTTTGCACATGAAGGACAAGTAAATTCTGAATGTGGTGCATTGTGAAATCTGCACCAAGTAGACATCAACACCTCCTCCAATCTTGGTCCATCTTTGCTGCCCAAACATTCTTGGATCAGCTCTTCAAATGCCTTGGCTGCCATGGTTGTCAATTCCTCCTCCGAGTCTGCAAGGGTTAAAGGCTGATATATTTCCCAAAAGGGAATCTCTCTTTGCAAGACTCTTTCAATTCTGCTCAAGAAGGTTAGACACTCCAATTCATTGTGCCTGTGGGTGCCATGAATCCAACACTTATCTACCAATGCAAATTCTGCAATGGCCTCTTCAATCTTCTATTTAAATTTGCATGTAGCTAAGCGATGTTGATTTGTACATGCTGCTCCATTTCGACTCAGCTTCTTTTGCCTTCAAAATTTTATGATTTTATGATCCAGCATTAAAAGAGATCTCCTTATCTCAGATTTATTCTTGAAAGTGCTCTTCTCAACATCCAACATTCAACTTTGTAGCCTCAACATATTAGCCCTCCTTCTAGCACCAATTTTGTTGATGGTGTTTTCATGCACTTCACAACATAGGTGATGCATAGGTGCATCACCTCTCTTGAAAGACAATCTTCCACAATCAAATTGCAGAACACTATCCCAAGGTCTCTCAAATGTCAAGTCATGACAAGGCTTGGAATATCTTAGTTGATTTATGTGATTTTCTGGAACCACAAGGTGGACTTACAGATGAGTTACAAAGTGGGAAAGTTGGATCAACAAATGGAGTTCTTAAGATGGGAGAGTTGCTGTGCATTTGCTACAGGTTCAAACAACAGTCTTGAACTCCATTTTATCATTGGATTTAGCTTTATAATGTGCAATGAACCTTGCCTAAGGTTACCTATTAAAAAAAAGAAAAAGGGCAGGGAAGAGAAAAGATTCTTGGATCTGAAACTACCAATGAACAGTAATCATGGAGGCTGCTACAGTAGACAAACTCCCTAAACTGGGTTTTGCTTGGCCAAGAGGATCCTACAGTTACACAAAACCAGTGCAATCTTCTAAGGACTGTAGATTTTCAGTTTGCATACACACATCCTGAACATGCAAGTGAGCTAAGTTGTAGCAATCAAATAAAGAAGCCTAGGCTAACTTTGTACAATAGCTTGCTATCAACAAGTGCCAAAAGTATGGGTTAGAAATTCATCAAATACTGTAACAACAATCACCATTACCACTTCCATTCAAAAAATTACAACTAAAACTAACTTGGAAGGTAGAACCATGCACACATAATGAGAAAACTCAAAAGTAACACCCATAGATCATGCATTGCTGTTTTCTATTGTTGCAAAATGTTTTTACAACAGCTCTCCAACAATTACAACTGAGGGGAAGACCGCTATTTATAGTTTTCCAAAGCCCGAATGAATGGCTATGATTGAGTTACATTGTGTGGCTCAAATTCAATTATATTAGGGCTTCACCTACCCCACAATATTCAACAATTTAAAAAACCATCTTTGTCTTTTCCCTGTTCTGTCTTGTAGTGGCCAGTCACTATAGCAGTTTTGCCTTCTAGCTAATTTCCCTTTTACTGTAGCTAAAACTGACTGAAAGCTACCTTCTCCCAATGGAATTTTAGCATTCCTCATTGGATCAAATGGTTCTATCGATGGACCCATGGTAGGCTTCTTGAAATCATAAATGAGAGGCTGAAATGTTGTTTTAGGAATGCTGATTTGAAAACGGTTGACGGGGCACAAAACTCCGGATGGTATTTCTTGGCTGCAATTTAGGAATTTCAAATGTCAGGGGAGGACAAGACCCCATTTTAGCATCTGGGTCAAAGTCCGTTTTTGATTTGGAGGTGTGCTTGTACGTTCCGGAAACATCAGGCCGAAATGCCGCTGTAGGAATGCTGGTTTGAAACGACCAACAAAGCACAGAACTCTGGATGGTATTTCCCGTCTGCAATTTTGGAATTTGAAAGGCCAGGGGAGGATAAGACCCCATTTTAGCATCTGGGTCGAAGTCCATTTTTTATTTTGAGTTGCACTTGTATGTTCCGAAAACATGAGCTCAGAATGTTGTTCTGGAAATGTTGTTTTGAAACGGTCGACAGAGCACGAAACTCTGGATGGTACTTCCCGACTGCAAATTTGGAATTTAAAAGGTCAAGGGAGGATAAGATCCCATTTTAGAATCTGGGTCAAAGTCTGTTTCTGATTTGGAGGTGCGCTTGTACGTTTCGGAAATGTGAGCCCGAAATGTTGTTCTAGAAATGCTGTTTTGAAACGGTCAACGGAGCACGGAACTCCGGATGGTATTTCCCAGCTATAATTTTTGAATTTGAAAGGTGAATTGAGGATAAGACCCCATTTTAGCATCTAGGTCAAAGTCCGTTTCCAATTTGGAGGTGTGCTTGTACATTCTGGAAACCTGAGCCCGAAATGTTGTTCTCGAAATGCTATTTTGAAACGACCGACAGAGCATGGAACTCTAGATGGTACTTCCTGGTTGCAATTTTGGAATTTGAAAGGTTAGGGGAGGATAAGACCCCATTTTAGCATCTGGGTTGAAGTGTGTTTTTGATTTGGAGGTGCACTTGTACATTCCGAAAACATGAGGCTGGAATGCCACTGTAGGAATGTTGTTTTGAAACGGCCGACAGAGCATGAAACTCTGGATGGTACTTCTCAGCTACAAATTTGGAATTTGAAAGGTCAAGGGAGGATAAGACCCCATTTTAGCATCTGGGTCGAAGTTCGTTTCTGATTTAGAGGTGCGCTTGTACGTTCCGAAAACACGATGCCAGAATGCCGCTGTAGGAATGTTACTGCAGAAACACAGTTTTGGAATTTTCAAAACTTCCTGAAACTTAATGAAACCTTGTCAGTTCACTTAGGCACCACAAAAACATCCAAAATCCATAGGAATTCTATCTCCAAAGTCAAAGAATGAAGGAAAAAGCGAATCGGCGGTGGGGTTGAAGCCCGAAAAACCCAAGACTTAGCCATTTTTTATTTTAGGGGAAAAATATGGTTAGCCAAAAATGAGACTTTGAAGGGCACATTGACCAACTAGGACAGAAAAATGAGGGGCACGCAAAATGAGGTAGCAACAAAATGAGGGGCATGCAAATCGAGATGGGAGCAAAGAGGCCCACCAAGAGCAAAAAAAGAGTGTCCCCGCTAACGGTGGGGTGTGTGTGCAAAATATGCACAACACATATTAAACATCACATAGCATATAAATTAAATGCATCCATGATAAGCATTCATCATAAGATCATATAGTCAACGCATAGAGTCATAATAGTATCTATTGCATATCATATCATATAAAATAAATGTGAAGTATATAGTGATATCATAAAATATAGAGAGATACATCATAAAAAATGGGGCACAGTATCATAATGTCTTAGCTAAAATAATGTATACATCATGTCTCAAATACATCAAATGTGATCACGGAGCTATGTGATGCTCCCCCCAGATGTTTTCGGTCTCTCTCACCCTCCTGCTACACCCCTAGATGACCCTACACTTGGAGCCATTCCTGGTGGATCTCTCAGAGGTGGCCTTGTAACACCCCTATTGGTAGTCCGAGAATGGTTACATCTCGGTCTGGCACTCATGGTATAATGCATAGATGAATCACTGCTCTATAGGCACAACCTCATGGTACCGTCCCCTATAATACTTTACCTCTCAACTGACATGGGCGACCTCTCGAAGTATATCACTTATGGTGGTACCCTCGGCTACTCTCTATAACTGCTCGGCTAGGGTCTTGGCCTACTCACATCGCAGTCTCAAAGTATCCATCTTTGCTGCCAGAGAGATGATTTGTGGCTATGCCTAAGCCTGTGCAAGCTTCCCCTATGAGGTCAGCAACTATGTCTATAAAGTAGCTATCTAAGCTTGCTACTACTGAGAGGGAAAACAAATCTGAATATTCTATTGTGTTATAGCCACTAGATATCTCCTCCTCCATGCCACTCTCACATCCAATGCTAGCCCGCCACTCCCATCACCTCCATCATATATATCACCTCCATCTCTACCTCTGTCACCTCCATCTCCATCTTTGTAACCTCCATCATCTCCACCTCCACCATCTCCACCATCTCTACCACCTTCATCATCTCCATCCCCATCTCCCCCATCTCTCCTCTACCTAGGTGCACATGGTGGTGCCCAATCATCATCCTCCAATACTGGCACTAGCTCCTTGGGGATAGATATCCTCAGGAATGGATGAGTGAAGAAGTATTATACATAATCATCAGTCATGAGTGCATCGGCAATCTCTGAATTATAATCCCATATAATTGACTGGTTGTAAACCAAAGTACTCCTGATAGTGAACATTGCATGATAATGAGGGCCCCCACTCTAGAATTTCCTATCACCTCTGAGCATATAAAGAAACTCCCTAGAGCCTGACCTATACCTTGCCATACTATCAAAGCACCCTCATCACCAAAAATATCTCAATAAAATAGGGTTTCCTCCCAATCAAGTATCTAGAAGAAAACACATAAGCTATATCAACATCATCATCTAGCAACTAATCATAGTCTAAATAGGGCCTCTAGGTAACTGTATCCAAATCATCCAATACTCTCTGCCAGTACTCCAACTTGCCTAGATTATGCTAGACAACTGGACCTGTGTATCCAAACATATAGGGTCTACCAACGTTCATGTGACAACTATATGCTCCCACACTTAAATCTACAACAATGTAACTCCTACTACTAGACTACCCGCTCCTAGATATACCACATGATGAAGATCATGATATAAATGAGAAATCATGCAAGATCCCTAGGCATATATAATACCCTGTGTAATCATGCTCTCTAGAATCCAACCCCATCCAACTAAGAGTCCCTTAGACCTATAGTAAGGACACAAAAACCCTCCAATAAATCCAACAAGTACACATGACAATGGCTGATATAGTGTAACCATCTCCCTCCATGGGATCTCATATCCACTAATCTCATCATCATGGAAAATCCTCCATTGTGCATTTGTACCTCCCTACTTAGTATGGTCACACACAACCAATTCGACCATAATCAAAATTTCTAGGATGTGATACACATCCTCTAGTGTCACTGTCATCTCAACAGTGGCTAAATGAAAGGTGTTGTGGTCACTATGCCACCTCTCAACCAAAGTAGTCAGAAGTCCCTTGTTAATCCTATACTGGGGCATGTTAATCAAAGAAGTCAACTCGCACAACACAATCAAATCTAAGTCAACCTGCACCAGCTATGGAATCATATCCTAGGTCTTCGAGAATCGCTCTCGAGACTGTACAATCCTAAAATCATGCTATAATCACAACATATAACAAATCAACAACCTTATCAATCAATATCAATCAACCTATCAATCTTTGATCCTCACCTATCATGAGGTCAATCATCATCATCCTATTATTGATTCTCACCTATCATGAGATCAATCATCATCTAATCTATCAGCATCATCAAAAAACATCAACACATTGGCTTGTGAGATCAAAAATCATCAAAATCAATGGGAATAATCAAAATTTCAACAATCTAGTGTAAGTGTGCTAAGACAATGCTTTTATGCACTAGAAATGTGAATGCACTAGAAAATTTCATAACTGCACTAAAATAGTGTGTGAATGCACCAAAATTCTATATGTGCCATAACATTTAACAAATGTGCTAAATCCCTCAATGCACTAAAACTTTTCATCAATGTGCTAATCTATGACCTTTATGTGCTAAATAACCTAATGTGCTAAAATATTGAACCTATGTGGTATAGAACATCATCTATGCATCATTTTACTATATGTGCTACAATCTTGATTAAATGTGCTAAAAATTTGACCCTAGGTGCTAATCTATCCTATGCACTAGAATGGATACCTAATGCGCTAAAACACTAAAACTGAATTTCAAACTTAAAAACAATGTGCGAAAAATGAAATTCAAAACTCACAAGGAGGTTTTTGGGCTATGTACCAGAGGTGCATACGTGGTTGGGTGGTTGTGCTGTCGAACTTGCTCGAATTGATCTGTGGTAGGGGATCACCATCTTGCTTAATTTTCTCAAAGTTTCTCTAATCACTCTCATCTTCAAAATTCAAATTACACAAATGAGCTTCTTTTAGCTTTTTTCACCTTTTAAAGGGGTATTTAAGTGCTAATTTAGCGGGATTGATTTTATTTTTTTTGAAAGGGCCTTATTTAATCAATTCATCAAAAGGGCAGGATCAATACTATTTTTTCAAGAGATAAATCGTCTTTGCATCATTAAATTTGAAAATCATCATCAAATCACTAAAATTTCAAAAATTCAAAAAAATCCTAAAATTCAAAAATTCTCTGATATATCTCCTAAGTGGGCATACATCCATCATCACTTGAAAATCAGTGTTTGGGGCATATCAAAAAAAAATTGTTAGCACAATCAACAATTTTTTCTTTGAAGCAATGTGTAAACACATCACTTCAAAGAGGGGCAAAATGTATACACCTAAAATCGATCTGGATAATTAATTAATTAAATACAAGTTATTTAATTAATAAACCCTTTTAATTCGACTACTTATAAATAAATTCTAAATTTATTTATATAGTTCAGATTTTCTAATTCTTCTATCTTAAATCACATTTTTCTAATCTTAATTAAATAAACACATTTGAATATTTTTATTTATTTAATTATCTTTCCTCTCATTAAATTTAAATCCTAAATTTAAATTTAGTCACATGTCTACAACTTTTTCTTCATTCCACCTCATCACATGTCTCAACAAATTGAATATTCCAAATATTTCATTTGGGCTTTATCCTCAACAAATTCCAAACAACTTTGGGACACTTGGCTCTTCTATTTCATTTATTCTCCTCTACACTTGGTGGATTGTTTTCATGAAGGGAACACTCTCCTTATTTCTCTCTAACTTCTTCATCCTCCACCATTCATCTATCCAGATCAAATCCAAACCGTTGGTTGTTGTCACATTAGTTTATACCCTGGAAAATCTATAAATATAGCCTTTCTATAGCAAAAAGGATCCCATCTTGAGCAAACTTACTCTGCAGAATTTTTATTAGAGCATTTAGCATTTGTGAGCATTTAGTTTAGAATAATGGATTTTCCATTAGGTGTATTTTAATTATCATAGTAGTTTTCATACAGTAGTTGCATCAAAACATGATTATCATAGCATCACTATCATTCAGCTCATCAATCATGTAGGAATAAATTTCTTGCATTTTCCAGCATCGCGTTCTTCAAATTGTCATTCTAGAAAGACATAGTGCATAAACAATCTTAGAGCCATTATGATTTAAATGAATCCTTGAAGATAGAGAAAAATGGGATGGCTTTAGAGAATGTTTTAGTTTCAATTTAGTTAAATTGTCATTTGAATTCTCTAATATAATGTTGCATTGATTGTGTGTTGTTATTACTCATTCCCATGTTTTACTCACACATTACACTTATCATGTACCCTCTATATTTCAACTGACCATCAGTTGCATGTGTCACCTACAAAATTGAGCTCACACATGTGATGGACATTTCTTCCACTTGAGTTAGATTTTCCAATTTTACCAGTTGGGTGACAAGATCCATATTGTTTTCAATTGGGAATCTATGCTTTCCTTTTTCTTGTCTGCATCTATTATAAATAGGATCTTGGGGACTACGAAAGATACCAATTCTAATGTAACATTCTTAACAAATATAAAAAATCACTGGTGATGCCAACCTATCTAACTTATTATGAAATAACATTTGAAATTTCATGAAATTTATTTCTAGCAATCCATTGGCATCTAGGAATTTATATGGAAGCGATTCATGAGTTGAGTGCATTGCATGTTGATTTAAATTTTTTGGTGTTTCTGTAACATGTTCTACTGATCTAAAAGCTTCCTCTTCTACATGCCTTTCAAAATATTTTTTATGTATATTCATTTCAATGATGTCTAATTTGTTTTGTTTCCCCTAGTTCAGGATTGTTTTGTACTTGTCCCTCAGTACCTAGAGGAAATACCTCAACATCATTTTGTTCTCTTATCAGTTGTTGTGAATGTGTCTCCTCATATATGCATTGGTGTTTAGTTCTATTTGTGTCTCTATGTTGTGGTTTGTCCATGTCCTGTCTTTGAGAATTTGAGTGATGCTCAGGCATTTGGTGACCTATACTTCTATTAACATTACCCTCTACTATTGTTTCACTTTGTACCTATTCAATAGTGATCTTTGATATATGCTTACCATATTGCTCTATGTCAACTTCATTCCTTTGGCCTCTATACATATATGCTTGAACATTTTCCAATTGTTGCATACGACATCTACAATATGCTTTTCTTTGATATTCTCTATTGTATTGTTTTCTTTGCTCCTTTGTTTTGAAGAAGTGTTTCCTCAGTTGAACCATAGCTATTTTATAAAATGCATAGAGAACTTAAATAAAATATATATAATTTGTTTATATTATCCTCTTAAAGATAAAATTTCAAAAATAAATAGAGTGTGTAGTAAATATTAATGTACAAAATCAATTAATAGTATAAAAAAAAACAAAAAGTTAGAACTTTTGGAAATAGTAAAGACATAAATACTTAAAAAATGTGTTCTCATATTATAAATGTTGAAAGAAAAGTTTGATTAAAGAAAAGTGTGAGCTTGTGTATTCATCACTTATGTAATATCAAAATAAATATTACAATGATATGTTTATCTCACTATATATTTACGTAAATAAGTGAAGGAAATATTTAATGTCCTGAATTATGCTATTAGACTAATTTTATGTTTTTTGAGATGATAAATCAGCCCTAATGTATCTCTCATGAAATATTCTATGTATTGAGATTTCAATAAAAAAATGTACAACTTGCAATCCACTATTTCAGGTCTTTTTGATGTCGGACATATTTTTATTTTGATAAAAACAAAAAATTATTTATACTTTAATAAATACCAAACTGTTTGTTATATATTACAATTTTTTTTGTCACATAGTATTATGACTATTTTTTGCATTACATTTGGTTGAGATATCTTTGAAACCCCTATATAAGTAAATCCGAGTCACCCTGTTTGTATTGTTCATCATAAAATATCTCCCTACCAAGTCCCCCAAATGCAACAAGTATGGTAGTTGTGGCGTAGCATGTTTCAAGTATTTCTTGAATTGAAGTAATGTCTCTTCTTTCAACTGCTCGTAGACAAGAGGTTATGAATTTAAGCCTATCTATGAGTTCCTTACATTCATTCATAGGATCATCTCTTCTCAATTGTTGGAATTTTGTATCATTAAAGTCATTTGAATCAATGCTTGAAAGTACAAGACTTGTAATTGAGTTATCCTCAAAATCGGTATCTCGAATGTCAATGATTTCTACTTCTTCTATATGATTTTCCATGACTGGAATCTCGATCATTTCTATTTCTTCAATTGATTTTCCATGACTTAAAATAAATAATAGAAGGATTATTTGTAGATAGGAACAAAACAAATAGATTTTGAAAAATCATTATAATATTAGTAATAACCTTTATTATTATGTTCTTAAACTATTCCCTAACTCTAATTGAATTTTGATAGTAATTCAAATCCTAACTATAATCCTATTCAAATACTAAGACTAACATCAACCATAAAGATAATTATCATTATCAACTATAATCTTAATTGTTAATTTTATTTTATTTTTCATCTACATTTTCCATTAAGTTAAAATAGTATCATAAAAGTTTTGAGAAATTTGTAAATTTTATTTATCTTTATCAAAAAATATTATAATATTATATGATTAAATATTTTTTATCTTTATAACATTATAAATCATGGAAATTATTTTTTCAAAGACTATGTACGTCATAAATCATAGTATTGGTGTAATTTTTAGAGATAGTTCAATAGATGAATATGTTAATGGTATAAATTAAGAATAATAAGTATTATACTATTTAATACTACTAACTTATACTATTAACATATACATCTATCAAATTATCTCTAAAAATTAAACCAATACTATGACCTATGACGTATAGTAGACGTATAGTCTTTGATGCGACTTCTTCATGCAACCGCAACAACTTGATGACTCCAGCATACAGAACTGGAAAATCAACATCTAGAAGAATTTCTCAAAACTCTTAGTTGAATGTGAGCAAAACAGGAGGTTAAAAAGGAATCTATTCAATTGCTGGTTTGCAACAACTCCGCGGACTTGCATAGCATGAGGCCTTAAATAAGGCTCCTAATCGTTTGTCAAAAGACCTTTTGTTGAACTAAGCTACATGTGGAATGAAGTAGCATTAAATAATTCCATCATTTATCACTTGTTGCCATGCTGGGTAGATTCACATAATGAGAAATCAAAGACACGACCAAGGATTGCATGGCGAAGAAATTGTAATCTAATTTGAAATAAAGGATTTTTAACTTGAAGTGTCTCACGGGATTTTCAAATAAAGACTTGACATAGCGTAATCAGGGCATGAATCTTCCTGTCGAAAGGCGAATATACTAAGGCTTGACCAAGAAATTTAAGTTGTATTGCAAGATGATTAGAAAAATTGAGAACTTCATGAAATACAGAGTTTTCAATATATACGCACGAGTTGACAAGGATTAAAATGTAGAAATAATGATAGTGCAACAAGGTGGAGGGATCTTTCTAAAAAAAAATTCTAAATAAAATCATAACATGCAACTATTGTGCAAGGGAGAAAACTCTATCGATTCTTCAAATGAACTACTTTATATTTACATGCAGACCTGCAGGATTTTGGAAGGATAAAATGATAATTCAAATCACAAACACACATGAAGTATATGATTACGTAGAGAAAAGAAAGTTTGTTTAAAATACCTTGAAAAATAAGAACAGATTGGTACTAAACAATCATTTACACAACATTCAGTATTTGACTAGAAACTAAGAGATGCTTACCTGGTGAACGATAATGGACTTGCGAGGGCAATAGTGGTGCACAATTCAAGTTGTACGCCCCCCCTTAGGATCTGCAAATTCTTCCTTCCTTCAATTGGTTTTTCTAGAGTGAGAATTCAAATCACGAACACGCATGAAGTATATGGTTACGCAGAGAAAATAATTTTTTTTTAAAATACCTTGAAAAAGAATAACAGATTAGTACTGAACAATCATTTACTCAACATTCACTATTTGACCAAGAACTAAGAGATGCTTACCTAGTGAACGATAATGGATTTGCAAGGGTAATAGTGGTGCACAATTCAATTTGTATGCCCCCCTTAGGATCTGCAAATTCTTCCTTCCTTCAATCACTTTTTATAGAATGAGAATTCAAATCACCAACGCACATGAAGTATGTGGTTACATAAAGAAAATAAAGTTTGTTCAAAATATCTTGAAAAAAAGAACAAATTGGTCCAAATACTGTAGTTGTTGGATACAAAAGAATGATAAAGGCACAATACCCATTCACCTTAGCTCAGCTTCCATTATGTAGCTCGATACACTTCATACCAATTCATTGAACCTTTCTATCAATACAAAAATAGAGATGTCATTGAAAGTATTCATAAACCCACTATTTATGAGTGCTCCATACTATTCAAAAAGCCTGAACAAGGTAAAAAAAGTACAATAATTTTTTTTACTTCAAATTCAAAATTTCCACTCTTCAAAATATTAAGGCAAAATGGCCGACATTCAGATATATTAATGATAAGTAAATGCCAACACAGGTTGCCTTCAAATACCACGATATATTTTTGTGTAATGCCTCAAAGCAAAAGCCAACAATATATTAGAAAGCAGCGATGATAATTTCTAAGCAGCCCGCCCTATCTCACAAATACCACGATAATCTAAAGACAAAAGATTCACTGGAAATGATTGCCACGAAGGCATACAATAGGTGCTTCACACTCTTTCACAAATAAATCAGTTTTCTCATACACTTTAATTTAGCCGCCCCAAACTAAAGAGTTTGAAACTGTCGTTGAAAAGAAGGAATATCCGCTACCAAGGAACTGACAGCCTTAACCAAAACATCTCATATCCTGTGTGAAAGGCACGTCTTCAAAACCATTTCACAATATCTTAAAGAAGTCGTCCCAATATATTTCTGAAGATTATTAAGTTTCACGACTCCATTAATGCCACGTCTTTTTCTCTTTCAATGCACTTGGTCAAGACCATTCCATATTCGACCAATAGACATAGAATAGAAATGGAAATAAGAATCGCCCAAAATACGAATCATTTCTTTTTTCTTAGACGGTTACATTCGCTGGTCTCTTATAGGGGTTGCTACTATTATAAGGTTATGCCTCTGGCATAATTATGGAAATATAATGTAACACTAATCATGTATAATAAGATTATTAATTATTATTAATAGCATAAGATTTATAATAACAGATTATTAAGTAATATTTTTAATATAATATAACATTTAATTATATATAATATAAGATTTATAATAGTTTATTATATATCTCATTATATATAGGTTATAATATATTATATTTGAATTATATATATTAATATCTATATTATATAATATATAATATTAATAATATGTAGTATATTACTATCTAATACTAATATAGCATATTATAACAAACATATTTTTGTTTTAAAAATTTTTGGTTTTTATTTTAAATTTTATATTTTTAAAAAGAGATAAGAAAAGAATATTGAAGAAATATTTTATTTTTTTAAATTTTTATTTTTTTTGGATTGTTTATTTTTTTTGTGACAAATGTGCTAACATTATAGGATTATTTCTCTTGGCATAATAATTTTTAGTAATTTATTTATATTTTCTAGAAGTGTGATTTAATCACTTTTTTAATATGTGTAATATTATTCATAAATAAAAATATGGACACTTATTCATAATTTTTTTTTAAAATTTTTTTTTATGCGAGTCTTTTTAAACAATTGATTGTATTTTATTACAATTTTTTTTCTAAATATACTCATATATCATCAAATTTAAATTCCAAATTACCATAATTATTTTTATAAAAACATGTTTTTAATCTTCATAATATTATTATAGAAATACTTCTTTATTAACAAAATTTCTTTATAAAATTCTTTTATAAGACTTAATATGCATATTAAATAGGTCCACCACCATTGAATGGCTTGTTCTTTCCCTACTTAAATAATACATTCAATTTTGAAAGAAAAATATAACAAAAATTATTATTAAATATGATAATACATATTAATCATTTTTTGGTAATATGATAAGATTTTTATTAGTATCTACCTTCCTATTAATGTTTGAATTGTGAATACATAATGGAATTTCTCTTGCATGAAGGTGTTTGTTTAGGCATGTTTCAAATAACTTTTAAGATGGACAAGAAGGTTTACATAGCTTATTATCAAATTTTGGATGTATTCTAATCTAGTTGGGATTCTAAATAATCCTTGGACCTACTATAAAATACTACTTCAAAGACCTCAAGGGACAAATTCAATACATTGAAAGCTTGAAAAATATTTTCTAACAATATTTTCAAATTTCTCTTCTAGATAGGATTGTTAAAAACATGCCAACAAAAAAAAAACCTTTGGGTTAAGGAAAGTCAATGCATTCATTCTATATATGGCTAAAAAGGAATACCAAGAAAAGAGAATTCCAACATAAAAAAATTGTAGGGTGAATGGGATTCAATTCCTTCAATGTGTATATAGTTGAGCCCCATTTTGCAAGGAGATGTAATTGTAAAATTGATAAAACTATTGAATGTAAGGTAGTATTTAATTGGAAACAAAGCATCTAGTTGGCTTCCATTATCCATGTTATCCAAAAGAATGAGCATAAGAATAGACCTGAACCAATTTTCTAGCATAGCTTTGCCTCCATATTTTATAATATACCTAATAAAGGGTCACTACGTGCCAAGAGTAACTTGGAAGGATTCACAATTTATAATGTTTAAGATATTTTATAATATACCTAATAAAGAGATGATTTGATGATTGTTGGGAATCTCATCTCGATTATAATAGATTATGAGGTTCATAGAAAATGCAAAATTTTGAGGCCACACAATATTTTCATATAGAAATTCCTATAAGTATTAGGGTTAACCTCACATTATCCTATGCAAAAGGCAATAGTGCCATAATGAGATTTTTTTTGCATTGTAATGTTTGCATATTGAGGATAAGTCTCAGTACTAGTTATACCAATAACCATTACTTTCCCTCCTTTCTTTTCACTTCATCTACTTGGCCATAGTAGGGTTTGAATCCAGAAAATCTAGAGTATGGGTTGTCAATGTTTTAACTCTCCAATTGTTTTGAGCGTGTTTTTTACCTTTGGTGGTTTCTTCAATATCTCTACCTTTGACTTCTATGTAAATATTTTTTAATCTTTTTGATACACAATGTTGTAAAAATAGGCCCAAAAAGTAAGTATAAACAAATGAACAAAAAGAAAGGAAAAAATAGAGTATATAACAAAGTGAAATGATCAAAGAATATTATATTGATCTAGATTTGTATTACATTCAATCCAATAATTTAAAATAGTGTTGTTTATAATGGAAAACCTCATATTATACTTGTTGGTTTCTAAAATCTAGAAACATCAAGCTTTATGGAGGATTCTACATTCTTAATTTTTTTATTCCAAAATTTTTGATTTTTTTTAGATTTGTGGAAGACTCTATCTTTTTAAGTAGACTCTAGTTTCTTTCAAAGACTCTAGAAAATATTTTTTCTTAATTATTTTCTAGATAATCTTATTTTTAATTAACATCCCCCCTTAAGATTTACTAGAATAATACAAATAACATACAAAGGAGAGGGGAATATCATACCGCTATCCACCCTTAATGATTTCCTAGATAATAGACCAAACATAGCTTCAATCATGTTATTAGTAAATATATCATTATTTTCTTCTTCAATTGGAAAAAATTTTAGATTGATAATAGTTTCTTGAACAAGATCTTATATGTTGTGAACATCAATATGATTTATTTTAGAATAGAAAACTAGATTATTGGCAACCTATATGATACTTTTATTATCACAATATACATAGTAGTATCAAAACACTATGGAAAAACAAACTCAAATAGAAGATTTTAAATACAAACTTCTTCCTTTCCTACTTATTTTGTTGCTCTATATTTTGCTTCCCATGAAGATAATGATGTAATTTCGTGTAACAACCCTGGTGTTCTACTCAAAAAAATATTCAATGTTTTCACCTCAAATGAATAAACCATGATTCTATAACATAGCAATAAAAAAAATTATTTCCATAATGTAAAATACATGCACATTTGAGATATACACTATCTCAAACTTCCACTTCATTCCATTGTAATTTCAAAAATATTTCCATAACATAGATTTCATATTGAATAAACCCAAGTTATCATTCAAGATTACATCCTTCCATATAAATGGGTACATGATACATACATAACTCTTTTGAGCTTCATTTGGCAATAGATATACAAACTAGTCTTGTTGCCACTGCAATCGTGCATACCTTCTAAATGTCCATGCTCTTTAGTGCATACACTCCAACTATCCTCAATGCTGGCAGAAACATGTGCAAAGCCCAACTACCAATTGATGAGGAGAAGCATCACTCAAGCACTTTTCCACCAACCATGGACTCAAAATCATATCCTCACACATATTTCACATATGTTTAGATGACCCTACCCTTCGACAAAGAGATTGGTTGGTAAACCTCATAACAATAGCCTATTTGAGCTTAGTGTCGCGTCTTACAAACTAGAATCTAATCATATGTTTGTATCCCCTACAAGTATGAAAATAATGAACTAGAATGCATAAAATGAACACAGTGAACTGACAATCTAAAAAGTGGAAACTTACACTACTTTGGAAAAATTGTTCTCACCCAATACTTTGAGTGACAGTCTTCCTATTCACATAAACTTTTATATCTTAGTTTAGATTATGACCGTTCATATACTATGCCTAGGTAATTACCTTCCATAGGTAATCTTTAACCTCATAAATAACCTATTCCCTTTTTCCTAAAATACAATGGTATCCCTACCAATTAAGCCTTAGCACAAGTTACCCCTTCAATGGATATTCCTATCCCATGCATAACACATGAGATTCTCTAGTTTAAAAATTAACTTTATGTAAAAAGGTTGTTCTCTTCAATAGACAATCTAGTCCCATGTATAACTTCATAATATAAAGTTTAGCTTTATAAGCTCCATCTAATCATAGATTAAATACTCATAAATAACTGACTTCATTCAACAATACTTCACGTTATTATTACGTGAATATCATCAAGGGAGCAATCTCTTCCATGAATGACCTCAATCAAAAAATAATCATATCAATAGATGATTCCATTTGAGACTGTATTATCCTTAGTAAAAAGGATCATTCAAGAGTAGAATCTTGTCAACAATATCACATCATCTCAAGAGTGTAAAGTAACTAAACATGTAGCAACTTTAACTCAATAGGAAATCCAACCTATGACTCCATACACATAGTATCTCATACACTCAATTGATTTACTTATTCACATAGGTGAGACTCAACCTTAGTATACCCCAATCCCAAATATAACCAATAATCGACAATTAGTGTAATCAAGTAGGTTAACTTAAGCCTATGTGTTCCCACAAGAACAACATACAACCCATCTAAGTAAGTTATTCTTAGACTAATGGTTCCAATGGGTATCAATTAAATATTCCAACCTAATAGGTTAATATTATCCTAGGTTTCAATATACCTCTCAACCCAATTAGGTTACTCCCAATCTAGGGTTTTTTCAGTAGTTAAGCAATGAACATGTGACCATACTAGTAAGGATTAGCAATGACTTATCCTATAATTCTTCCAACTATTGATGTATAGCTAAAACTTATCATTCCTATGGTTTCCTAACATCATAAGAAAATATTGTCAAGTCACTTCATGACATTTCTACATCTCACATTATGAATAACCCTTATGCTATTCTTGTTTCGTCATTCGTAGCATACTTATAATAATGACAAACAATCCCTCCCATTATGGAGTAAATACAAGAAATTTCATAGAGAAGCATAAAACAACTTCATTTTCCTTTCTAGAGAAAATACTATGATTCACTATTGCAAGAATCCTCAAGCAATTCCAATCAAAGAAATCAAGCTCATTCTTTTGTGATAAAAGAAAAATAAAAGAAGATTAGATCCACATGCCTATAATACGCTTAACCAGATGATTGAATTGATGCAAAACCTTCCTACAATAGCTTGTGAGCTTACTTTACCATCTCAAAATGATTCCTCACTATAGCTTCTTCTCAAGATAATACTATAATCTCACAAAATAACTCTAGCTCTCACATAATGCAACTCTTAGATTATTTGCAATAGAATAAGTTTGCAAAAATATAATGCAGAATAAAATTGCATCCAAATGAGAGAACTACCCTCTCTATTTATATAAAACATGGATACTTTGTAGCCTACAAAAAGGGCATGCTAAATGATAGGTCTCTCCATGCAAGTCGACTCATAACACACAACTAAAATGTGGTAGAAAACTATGTATAAACTCATCTTAAAATGCTACAAATCAACCCTTCTATTTGATAGCAACAAAGACTAATTCAAAATTGCACATGCTCAAATGATGATAGTTTAATTGCAACCAAGGTAGAATTCTACAGAATTATATACTCAATATAAACTCATGTTGCAGGCCCTATTGTTATCTCTTGTCGTGGTTTTACTTTTTGAAACATTTTATAGTTTACAAGAAACACACACACAATGTTGACTTAGTCATAGTTTCATTGAGCAATAGATCAAAGATGAGTTGCCCTTCAAAATAGCATTTAAAAGGTGTTTTTGACCATTTCATATCTAGTTGTATGTCTTTCCTATTAACATGGATTTTACACTTTATATTGCAGCTCATAATATTCCATTGCTTTGTATATTAGCATCCAAGTTGGAATAATTCACTGTTGATAATTTAAAGATGCATTTTGAATAATATCGACTATGGTTTAATTCCATATTGACTTTTATTGTTGCACATTAATTTGCATATAGTTCAGCCTTTATACTTTGCATGGGATAAATATGTATTTTCTATGTTTTGACAACACTCACCCTTCACTATACAACACATGGCCTCATTTTCTTGATTTGGTTTTTAAGACTCCCTTTCACCTTCTTCTAAGGTTGCGCCATAGTCTAGGTTGTAACATATTACTTTTATGTTATTATTGAACTCATACACTGCCCTTTGTATATATTTCTTACATCACAATAAACTAAAATACAATATCATTTAAATCAACCATGAAAATATATTTAAAGTTATTCCCATTTCAGCACTATGTACTGTGATATATAGCATCAACAAAGTTAAAACATGCGCTATGTTGTATATATATGTGTGTGTGCGTGTATTCTAATACATATCAATATATATCACACGTCAATTATAAAAGTATACATTTGATATTCAAATGAGTAAGATCAAGTTGACATTCATATAATAATATCGACTATATATATATATATATATATACCTTCAATTGTAAAATCAAGCATATACATAATTACTATATCATTAATAAGAAATATATGTATGATGTATATGTACATATATACTTACATGCCATGCATTGTCCCTTTGATAATACCATGCTCATAGGCAGCCCATTCATAATTGTGCATAGGTACATATTCCTATGTACTTTCATGTACATTCTCCTCCATGTGTATGGTCTATCATTGGCATGCATATGTATACATATATATATATATATATATATACATAAAACATATGTTCCCTTAACAATTAAGCATAGTAATATAGGGAAGAACTCATAAGATCCAAACATATAAACATCATCAAGAATGCATTCAACAGTAATCAAGACCCTTAGTAATGCAAATATTTCATCATACTAAGGATGACTTATCATTTCCCAAAACAATAACTTGACCCAACTATTCTATTGTGAGTGTGTGTATAAGCTAAAATAGGTTTCATAAAGGTTATTCAACCAATCACTTCTCCTAAGTGATACTTCCCCTCCACTTGGAGGATTGAACCTGTCCTTGCAACCAACTCAACACATTTACAATGGTAGTTAGATGTTCATAATAAATCCATATGCATCATAGAACTTAAGTATATACATATGTTAATATGTATGTTCATCATCAATGCAAACATAATTACTCTTCAAAGGCAATAATACCTTGATACCTATTTCAGTATTCCATATGATTAACAAATATATCAAAATCATGATTGCATTTACCATCCTATTTACCAACGAAGGTAAAAGTAAAT
Organism: Sequoiadendron giganteum; assembly: GCA_007115665.2. NCBI lineage: Eukaryota > Viridiplantae > Streptophyta > Pinopsida > Cupressales > Cupressaceae > Sequoiadendron > Sequoiadendron giganteum. Next base: position 247,268,777 of record CM021102.1, read on the forward strand.
CAGTAACAATAAGACGAGGTGCGACACTTTATTTTTTCTTACTCCATGTAATAAGACTTGAACTAAGTTAAAAACATAACCACCAATTGGTTTTTTTTACTATATCAACTCTAATCCTCTCAGTAGTAAAACATTTTTGAAAGCTTCATTTGCTACAATAAAAACCTCCATTCCTAGGACTATCAATTTTGTTTTATTGTTAATGATAATTTATTGATTTGAATTATTTCCTTCACGAAAATCAATAAACATTTTTTTACAAATAGTCATGTGATAATATTCTCCTAAATATAAGATCCATTCTTTATTAGAGTTTGAAGAAAAGTATCCCCCCTAGCTCTATATTTGATTTTTAGTTTACAAATTACCTTAGCAATTGATTTTACTTTCTTGAAGATGGCCAAAAAGATATGTGTATCCATCTTTCCTTCCATGAAAATTTCTTCCTTATGATTGTATTATTGTCTTTCATTGTCCATCTTCTTCAAACAATTTTTTCTCCACGTGGTTTCTCAACCCCACAAAATTTGCGCATAATGGGTTTTCTTTCCAATTTATTTTTAGCACCATCATTCTAGAAATATGGTTAGAACCATCATTGTTTTAAAATTTATTGTAATTTTTCCAATTATTCTTCCCATCAACATATCTAAGAAAATAATTTAACCTTATTTGAGTATGCATGATTCTTTTTAAAGTATCCATATTTCATAAGTTGAGATTCTTCACCTTAAATTGACTTATGAAATTGACCAAAATTTTGTTGGGAGGCATTGAGATTTAATTGAATAATAATTTTCCTTGATTCTTTAAATACCTTGTATAGTTGGGGTTTTGGTGTAAATAGGCACTTTTCCTATCTAGTTACTTAGTGGGGTCCTATTTACATATTAACTCCACTTAGGTCCTAGGCATATTTTAGCTAGATAAAATTTTATCTTTTTAGCTTTTATTAAATATTAGAGTCCTAGGCCATTTAATGTTCACTCATGTCATTTAATAATGACATGATAATTTAATGTTGGTACTTCATCACACCTTGTCTATATAAGAAAGGTCATTTCACACTCTTACATAAAATACATAATCATCATATTTGGTATATCTTAACATCAAGCAATTTCATTTCTTACATACTCTCTTGTAGAATCTTTTAATTGTTTTTGCAGGTGGTCTTGGGATAAAGCTAATTTTCAACTCCTACATTGTATCAGAGTAGTGTACCTTGCAAATTCCTTATCAAATTTGACAGTAGAGCTATTTTCAGTGAGAGATCTTCATGAATTTTAGTAATGTTGATTATGATCTTCCTTTTACCTTATGGTGATCTAGGGAATTAGAAAAACTTGGAAAAAAACCTATTTTGAAGGGTTCCTCTTTGTGGATTTTCATTGTAGGTTAATTTTTCCTCATGTTGGAGGTAATATAAGCTCACCATTGAGTCCAAATAATCTGAGAGAGTCAAGATTAGCATTTCTTTGTGAAAATATGACATATTTTGTCTAATCTACAAGGGTTTCAAGTTGAAAGGTGGCTACCAAATCTAGTAAGTAGCTAATTTTTTGAAGCACTTTGGGCCAAAACAAACCCTACCATTATGTCAAGAAGGCCCAAGAACCTCTAGAAGGCTTGTCAAATCATCAAAAGTGAAGATTTTTTCTAGGCCCTCAAAGGTTTTTTGTTGCCCCATTTCCATTTTTGTATGATACATATCTATACAATCCATATAGTCCATATGTAGGTCATATAGTTTGCAATATAGGGTATATTCAATAGAATAATAACATTTACATGGAATAGTTTATAGTCATATGTGTTGGAATCATCAGCAATAGTGGTCTTCATAAGAATCTACATTTGTAGGTTGGTACAATAGATGGAATATAAATTTAGTTTTTTTAATTTCTAAGATTTAATTAATATATTTTTTAATCATTGAATTTTAAATTTTTAAGTGGCCACTTTTGAATCCCTAGTACCTACAACCTTTCTATAAGTTCTTAGGAACTTAGCAATCTAGCGGCAATGCAGACACTTGTTTTCCACCATTTAGGTGCTTCACCACCCCATTGCTTGCTTAAGAATAGGTCTTTTTTTCCACATGTTGCAGACTTGGTCACATGGTTGATCCCCAACTATCCCCAAGGGCTTAATTTTTCCTCCCAAGGCCCTATTTGGGATGATTTTTTCAATGAGCCACATCTTAAAAACTAGGAGTTATATTTTTGCAAACAAGATATCAAAAAAAATCTAGCTCAACATACTTTGTAGTGGTGTAAGTCATTTTGCCAGATTTTTCCATAGGAAAAATTTAAAGGTATTTAGGAGCTCTATCATTTGACTCATTCACATTTTTTAAGATTTATCCCTAGGTATAATTTATTTAATGTTCACATATTTGGCATATTCATTGATTACTTGGACATAGTGTCTCATGGAGAAGTTATGTTTTTTGGGAACTTTATCTTCAATTGTATTTCAAATTTGGGAAGTATCACATCAAAAAAATTTTAGATATTTTTCCTTTTTGCATTCTTGCCACCTATTGTTGTAATGGTTGAATTGAGGTTTGAGGTCCTAAATCAGGTCATAATTATCATACATGGAAGAAAAAATGACAAAATTACTTTGGTCTAGGGGTTTTGTTGAGAAATTTGTGTCTCAACTTCCATTTTTGAGCCTCAGACATTATAGACTTGGCAAAAAATGTTTCACTTCTGCACTTTACCACTTTACCGTGATAGTTTGGCATTGCCCTAGTGGTACCATGGTGACAGTCTGGGTGGTTACCAAGTAACCACGCGTGGTGAGCTTGCTCACCGCGGTGGTCGTGGTAGGAGGCTTACGGCCTACCTCAGTGGTTACCGCCTTACCGCAGGCGGTGGGTCCACTCAACGCAGTGGCCGCAGTGAGACCACCTGTGATCCGTTTGGTGGTTACTGCCCTATCGCGGGGTGGCCTGGCGGCCCCCACGGTAGTGTGGTATGACTGCTAATGGTTAGCATGGTTGGTACTGCCACACTGTGGGTCTACTTCAACTGGGCAGCATTAGCACGGTGTAGACAAGGAGCAAGCTCAAATGGTTAAACTGCGTCACCATGGACAGATCAGTTGGAATTGGTGGTAGCGTAGGGTATATTTGGCAGAGATTGGTGGGGTAAAAGGGTGAGCTCAGATGAGCTCATCGCATTACTATGGGTTGACTCAGATGGAGCAGTGGTAGCGTGGGAAAGTCAAGGTAGAGCTAGGAGGCACTTACTGCCATGCTGCGAATGGGTTGCTTGGACTCAGCGGTAGTGCGGGGAAGCATGGGTGAGCTCGACAGAGCTCACCGCTTTACCTCAGATGGGTAGAGTCAACTTGGCGGTGGATCGGTAGAGTCTTAGAGAGCTCAGATGAGCTCGGACCTGATTTGACCGAGTTGGACTCGGAGTCAAATGAGATCAGCAAATTGTTGGTGGACACATGGCAGTTTGACTGCAGCTTGATTGGCTAAAGGAAAATGTGGTAAAAGCAATAATTGCAGGGCAATTTCAGTTGATGACAGGAACCCGATTTGGGTGGTGATGTTATACTAGAATTTTGATGCATGAACCTGAAGTTGTGGGATTGGTTGACTGTGTAAATATGATGAAGACTTAGAAAGTCAGTGAGAGGCTGACAAAGATGTACACATGAGTGCAAGTCAATGCAAGGGGAGAATTCATTGTATACTTAGAAAATAGAAGTATTGTAACAGTGATATTTTGACTAAGAGTTGTTGTGAGCTGATAAGAGAGTAGAGACTGAATATTTTTTTTGTATGTAATATTTCATTACTGTAATACAAAGATTGTCTTACTTGGTGTGGTGGGTGTTTTACCTATAAAGGTTTTCCAACATATATCTTGTGTCAACTGTGAATGCTTAATTCTAGTTTTTTATTATATGCTTGTTGTATTTATCTCAAGTAGTTTTGGAAGCTATTAGAACCTGTATATGCTCTTCTCCTCTATTGTATTAGTGTTAATTGAATGTATTCCGCACTATTGGGTCATTATCTATCCATCATGTTTTTCCCTTCAAGTGGTATCAAAGCTTGGCCCGTTGTGTTATCCTTGAGAAAAAGCTCAGTTTTTGTGCTGATATTGTTTCAGTGGGAGTCTTACATTGTCGAAACATGTTTCTGTTTGAGGTGGCGAGTACATTAGGTAGAGTAGATATTGAAAATTTTAATGGCAGCGACTTTGAGTTATGGAAACTCAAAATGGAAGACTTTCTAGTGGATAGAGACCTTTGGATAGCAGTTTTGGAACTAAGCCACAGAGTATGACTCAAGAGACTTGGGATCTTGCTGATAGAAAAGTAAGACGTCTGATAAGACTGAGTCTAGCCAATTTTTTACTCCTGAACGTCCATGAGGAGTAGTCTGTAGCTTCATTATGGAAGAAGCTTGGAGATATTTATTAGGGAAAGTCTCTGGTAAATAAGTTATTCCTGAGGAAGAAGTTGTACTCCCTGAAGATGGAAGAAGGTGCATCTATTGCAGACCATCTAAACTGGTTTAATATGAGTGTTACTTAGCTGGCATCTATAGGTGTAAAGACTAAGGAGGAGGATTGTTGGATGCTCCTATTGTGTTTGTTACCTGATAGTTGGGATCATCTTGTGATGGCCATTAGAAGCACAACCACTGCTTTCAAGATGGATGGCATGGTTGCTTTGCTTCTGTCTAAAGAAATGCGAAGGAATTCTTCTAAGATGACCAAAGAGGCTCTTGTTGTTTGAGGTAGACCAAAGAAGAAAGACAATAAGAAATACAAGAATTCAAAATCCAAATCTGTAGGGAGATCAAAATCTCCTGGTAAAAAGTTCAAGGTAAGATGCTGGAATTGTGGGCAACCTAGTCATATCTGGAAGGATTGCAAGGAGAAGAAGAAGAAGAATGCTTCTGACAATGAATCTTCTCAAAGTGATGCAGACGCCTTCATTGTAGTAGCCTTGACAACTCAGGCATCAAATGATGTTTGGCTAGTTGACTCAGGTGTGTCCTTTCACATGACGTCCAATAGATAATGGTTCTCTAAATACAAGAAGTATGATAGTGGAAAGGTGTACTTGGCAAGTGATTCAACGTTGGAGATAGTTGGGAGAGGAAGAGTTAGAATTCAGTTTCCTGATGGGGGAGTCAAAGGTAATTGTGGTGTACTGCATATACCAAGTCTGGCTCGAAATCTTCTTTATGTCAGTAAGTTAAATGATGTTGGTGTAGAAGTTTTTTTCTCTAGTAGAGGATGTAAAATGGCTAGAGGTGCAATGGTGCTGGCTAAGGGTGTTTGTACTAGCACTCTGTATAAGTTGGATGCACGTCCTATTCAATGTAACAATCCCTCTATAGAGTCATGTAAATAAGTCCTTATAGAGAAAGATGAAGACACTTCTCTGGTTGCAAATGCTTTGGAGGTAAAACTCTCAACAGAAAAGACTATGTTGTGGCATCATATACTAGGTCACACAGGTGAAAAAGGTATAAAAACCTTGAAGAATAAAAATATTGTAGAAGGGCTTGATGATTGTAACCTTGAGTTTGATTTTTGCAAACATTGTATCTATGGAAAACAACACTATGTTTCATTTAATTCTAGTCCTCATAAATCTTATGGTATACTAGATTATGTTCATTCAGATGTGTTTGGTCCAGTTAATGTTCCTTCGTTATGAAAGTCTAGATATTATGTTTCTTTTATTGATGACTATTCGAGAAGGACATTTGTATACTTCCTTAAAAGTAAATTAGAAGTGTTCAGTCGATTTAAATAATTTAAATCTTTGGTAGAGAATCAAACTAGAAGGAAAATTAAATGTTTGAGGACAGACAATGGCAGTGAATTTTGTTTTGCAAATTTTGAAAGGTATTGCACAAATCATGGAATTAAAAGGCATAATACAATGCCTTACACTCCACAATAGAATGGAGTTGCTGAAAGATTGAAAATGACACTGGTGGAAAAAGTAAGGAGTATGCTGAGCAGTGCTGGTTTGGAGAAAAATTTCTAGGTTGAGGTTGTGGCTACAACATGTTATCTATTAAACTGATCTCCTTGCTCTAGTGTTGTTGATAAGATGCCTTTGGAAACATGGTCTAGTAAGAATCCCTCTCTGAGGCATGTTCGTGTATTTGGTTGTGAGGCATATGTTTATGTGCCAAATGAAAAGAGATCCAAATGGGATAACAGGGCTGTCAAGTGTATTCTCATTAGCTATGGACTTGGTGTGAAGGGATACAAGCTTTGGAATCCTGTTACTGAGAAGGTTCTATATAAAAGAAGCGTGGTATTTCCTGAGCTAAAACCTTCAGTAAGTGATCAACATCTTGAGATAGATCAGAGTGTCAAGAAGAAGGATGCAGTCGAAATTCCCCATACTCCAGAAAGGGAAGAGCTGCATGGTGTACCTAAGATTGAAGAGAGATCAAGAAGCTCTGGAAGTTCTGATGATGAAGAACCACAACCTTAGCCTATAAGAAGGTCTACATGAGCAACAAGGCAACCTGAAAGGTATGGTTTCTCTATGTTAGATTCAAATTGTGCCTATGCTTTAATTACTAGCAATGATGAGCCTAGCTGTAAAAGAAGCAATCAACATGATTGATTCAAATTCTTGGTTGGAAGCGATGGATGAAGAAATGGATTCATTGAAGAAGAATGAAACATGGGATTTGGTACAATTTCCAAAAGGGTGAAAGCCTATTAGCTATAAGTGGATATTCAGAAAGAATGTAAGCCTTGATGGCAGTGTTGAGAAGTATAAGGCATGACTGGTTGCAAAGGGTTTTTCCCAAATTGAGAGAATTGATTATGGAGAGATTTTTTCCCCTATAGAAAAGCTGACATCTATCAAATTTCTATTATCAATGTTTCCCCATGGTGAGATGGAAGAAGAAATTTATATGTCCCAGCTTGAGCATTTTGTTGAAAAAGGTAAAAAAAATATGGTTTGTAACTTAAATGACTCTCTGTATGGTTTGAAGCAGTCTCCTAGAATGTGGTACTAGAAATTTGACACATTTGTGTTGTCTATGGGATTTGTGAGATCAAAATCTGATCATTGTGTTTATCATAAAACTGAAAATGATCGTGTGCTTGTTATTACACTGTACATGGATGATATTTTATTCATAGGGAATAGCAAGACTATGATTTCTGATCTCAAATCTCAATTGTCTGCAAAGTTCAAAATGAAGGATCTTGGTGCAGCAAGGTACATTCTTGGAATGGAGATAACTAGGGACAAAACAAGCAAATTTTTTTGTGTAAGTCAGAGTAAGTATGTGAACACAGTTCTAGAGAGATTTGGGATGAATGATTGCAAACAACTAGTTGTTCCAGTCATGTAGGGAACAAAACTATCTATTGAAGACTATCCAAAATTTGTGTCTGAGATGGAGGACATGACCAGTGTGCCTTACACAAGTGTTGTTGGTAGTTTAATGTATGCAATGGTCTATACTAGACCAGACATTGCCCAAGCAATGGGAGTTCTAAGCCGATTTATGGAAAATATGGGAAGATCACATTGGGATGATGTGAAGAGAGTGTTTATGTATAAAAGACAAGTCGAAACTCAAAATCTATCAGGTATTTCACTTGTTTTGGGAATTTTCATATAATTTGGTGCACGGTTGTTAAACCTAAGTGCGAAAGATAAATGTAAAAAATCAAAGGGTCAATCAATTTTGATGAATACAATAGTGGAAAGATTAGGTCCATGAGAAATTTTTTGTTTTCCGATGAATTGAAGAAGTTGAATGAAGCCAAACACAAGAATTTGGATATTTGGAATGAGTTTCCATAGTTCGAAAATGCGAAATTCATTAAGTTCATTCTTAACAAATTGCATAACGATACTTTGATTCTAGACAAACCCTACTCATTTTGAAGGAGGCAATCAAAAATTTAATTGGATTATGCAAAGTCGGGGACATATTGAGGAAGAAATTCATCCAGAGTAAAGAAGTTGAAACCCTAACCAAAGTAATTGGAGATCATAGGGCACTGATAATCGTGACAATCAAGAATTCTATTACAAAGTACATTGTGCACGGAATATCATATAAAATATATTTTAGAAACATAGAAGGAGCAACATCAGCTAGTGCAGTTTATATTTCTCACAAGATGATAATGGAAGGTTAAGACATTGACCTGTGTGGACTACTGAAGGATCAATTGATGGAGAATTTTCAATTAACGATAGAAAAAAGCTATCCTTCCAAGTTTAGTACTTTTTTCATATTTTTAGTAATGTATTTCTTGAATTTCTTGCCAAAGATCAACAATGTGGTGTGGAAAGTTAATGAGGTGGTATGCAAACAAATATATTCATATTCTAAGAATTTGGCTAATTGGGATCAAGAATTTGAAAATTTCTTTAAGGATTTGCTTGGAAAGTGTGGTTTAGTAGATATTTCTCCTTTGGTAAGAAAAATTGAAGTTGGAACCTCTGTCGGTGGCATAGATAAAAGGTCAAAAAGAGAAAAAGAAAATATTGAATATAGCCCTCCAAAATGCAAGATTCCCAGAACTGAAGGAAAGGGAAAAGAAAAGGAAATTGTGGATATTCCAGATGAATAATTTGATGAAGAAACTGAGGATTCGTAGGAAAATGAACAAGAACCAGAAAAGGAAATGTTAGATGTAGGTGAAGAAGAAGATGACCTAACAAAATAAAAGCTACAAAAAATTATTTAGAAGGAAGGTGGGATGTAGAAAATAGCTAAGTTATGGTCTGTCAGACCATCATATGATTAGGATATTATTTTGAGTGTACTAAATGCTCATGTTGAGCAATGCAAGATCAAGTTGGAAAGTTTGTAGAACATTTTACTTGAAGAAATGATTGAATGCAGTAAAGAAATAATGAACTTTGAATCCCAGGACAAAGAAGAAGGTGAAGTTATATCTCATTTGAAAGGGCAATTCAGGCTATCTCTCACCAAATTCAAAAAAATATGAATGAGCTGAGGCAATGCATCAGTGAAGCCAACAACATCTACAACCATTGCATTTGTTGGCCTCATGCAGTTGGAAAATACAAAGAGAAATTGGAGCAGACGGAAACAGAGTTGAATGGGATTGGAAAAAGCTTTGATATGTTTTAGGATTAGGATGGTACAATCAGGAAAATGATTCATGAGCTTTAGTATGAACACACAAAATTTAAATTCACCAAGATCACACTTGTGGATACTTTTTGGAAGGTGAAGGATCTAACCAAATGCAGATTGGAATAGATGTTTGAGATAATAAGGAAAGGTGAGAATCTAGAGGAAGCGATTACAATTCTGAAATCCCTTACTGAGATTGACAATAGGACATCCAAGAATAAAAATATGATCATAATCATTGGGATCACAATAGATTCTTGGAAGAAGTTCCTTCCGAAAATGAAGGAAAATTATAAGATAATTTTCTAGCTCTTTTTCAAACATTCAAATTTTGAAGTTTTGGTCAAGAAGGGTTGGCAGATATGTTTTGAAGTTTTTGGAGATTTTGAGCAAATGTTTTTTCATTTTTGGCATATAGTTTCTATACTTTTTCATTGATGTCAAAGGGGGAGATATGTTATGAAATTTTTGAAGCATAAGGGAGAGAGAGGAGTAAATTTGGGTAGCGTACTCATAATGATTCTGACACTTAGTCATTTTTAACTAAGTGTTTCCATCAGTTTCAAAGGGGGAGATTGTCAGCATATGGCTTCTAGTGTTTTCATTGATGGCAACCTAAGTCATGCATCTGGTTTATAGTCTAGTTTTTGTTTACACTAGTAGAATAGAATGAAAAATAGGGGATCTGGTTAAAGGCATAAATGTCGATCTGAATACCTCACTGGAATATTATTTTGAGTTGTGGATCTCAAAGAAAGATTTATTGATTTTTTTAATACATTACTCATGGAGTATCTCAATGCACATTAACTGATGAATGATGAAGGAGATTCGACACACTAATCTTTTGGTTATCTGTGTTATAAGGCCAACTTGGTGGAATTATTTGTTACAAATGTTTAAGAAGTAATTGGTTAAATTTTTTTTTGTTCGAATATGTTTATTTGGGTCCTCTCTTTGTCTTAACTAAATTTGGGGGATAGGCATAAAGAATTAATGGTGGATCTAGCCAATAGTTGAAGAATATTTTATGTCTTATGTAAGCCGACATATGAACAATCAAATCCTTGATAGTGGATATATATATGACATCAATTTTATCATTTTGAAATAGTGAATGTGTGTGTTGCAAAGTATATAAGTGAGTAGTGTGAAATTCAGCAGAGGAATAGTGTGAATTTATCTAAATGTGATGCAAATAGTAGAGAAGAGAAGAAGAGAGGAGAGTAGAGTGAAATGCAGAGTCTGATCTATCAGATTAATTGGAACTATAACTTGGAATAAGTAGATGCTACTATTTCAGTTCAACCTTCAAATGGTTTTAATCTAAACTTTTGTAAGGCAGTGAGCCTTCCCTTTGAGCAGTGAACTCTAGGAAGTGTGCCTGAATGCAAGTGGATTCTCTTTTGTAAAAATTATATTTGAGTACTCAAATTATGGATTAACCTCCACTGTGGTTTTTCCAATAACAGGGTTTCCATGCAAAAATCCTTGTGTTATGGTGTTGTGGATGATTTCTCTTTGTGTTTGTATCTTTCCTTTGTTTGAATGTTGAAATGGTTTTAATATTAGATTAATAAAGTTAAGATTTGTTGAACAATGATTCCCCCCCCCCCCCTCTCAGTGTTCCCTTGAGTCCAATAGATAATGGTTGTGGAGTGCATAATTACATCAACCAAATGCATTTTCTTAAAAGTTTCTAAGACTTTTCAATAAATTCCTCTTTGTGCGTATGCTGCAACTATGGCATTCCACAAAACTACATTTATTTGGGATTTTTAAAATTAGTTCAAATGATTATTCTATGTTGCCTCCTATGATGGACCTCCTGCTCCAACATGATAACATTTAGATGGAATGCATCCCCTTGTTTATGCTAGTGTGTCTTCCTTTAATTCTCTATGCTTTGATAGATGTTTGTACTCAGCCCTAGCATTCCCATCTTCATGCTGTGTAAAAAATACCTTAACTTTGAGTCTCCACTCTTTAATCCATTTTTCAATCCCTTGCAATATGTTGTCTTCAAAATCAAAGTTGCTTCATAGCTATTTATTTTCAAGATCATTAATGGCTTCATATAAATTTGTTGTGGAAAAAACTTTCTATAATTGAGTTTCCATTTGTTTTCAACAATCAGGAGATTTGAACATGTTGAGAAAGGTGTGCAACAAGGGACCCATATCTTCTTAACTATCAGGTATCATAATTTTTTAAATTGCAGACCAAATCACCATTAAAGAAATAAGATTTGGCTCTTTCAATTCCATTTTCTAATTGGTCATGACCACTATCATCCCATATTTCTGTAGAATTGTCTCAATTCAATTGTGAAGAGGCATTAGAACTAAAGCCCACATCCTTTGAAGACAAAGCATGTACCTTTGTTTCTTGTGAGTTTCCTCCTAAAAACTCTATCGAGGAATTCTGAATTCCAGAATATAACTGAAGTACCACACTCTCACCGGATTTAATAATAGTTAACACTTGATCATATACTGCCAATTCATAAGTTGGACTGTAATTCCATCAGAAGGAAATAACAGTCTTCATGTGATAAACGTGATGACTATAATTTTGGCATTATGTTATTTCGAAGCATAACATGATCCTCTCTTCAAAAATGTCTCATGGGTCCTTCACACCAAATAGATCCAAAATTTCCATAATATTTTCTTCAAGTAATGGATGTAATGGTGTCCTAATACAAGTTGACTTTTTCACTGCTCTAGTGCATCAACTCTATTTTCTCTATAAAAACCTTTCAACCCTTACCATGGATATCATGGTCAATATTGTACCTCACTGTACCAATATGAACATCTAATACTTGTCCATTTCCATCTAAGTAATTCCCTTGGCTTTCCTTTTCACCAATTCTCTCATGATCAAAAGAAAACATCTCAACTTCATAATTATGCAAAGCATGTCGGGTCCCCATGTGGGTCTGACCTTAAAAAAAAAAATCATTTTCAAACAAGTTTTATCCCCAAATTGATTTGAGGTTGCTTTCATATGATTTTGGCGAGAAAAATTTAAGTGGGTCATCATTAAAATCTGCTTTCTGACATACTTGCACATTGCTCAAAACTAGCCATGTAGCTCCTAGAATTACCCTGGAAAACTAGTCAAATGACCTCCTGGAGTCATGAAAACTTGTAGGCATGTAGGCATTTGACCCAAGAATGGAGTGCAATAAACGGCTCGACAAAACAAGTTTCAAGGTGCAAGATATTCAATGTCAAATTTTCTCAGTTAGACTTTTCTACAACTGCACCTTTTTAGAACCAATTAGAGCTCACCAAATCACCACTTAAAAAAAATACCAAATCAAATCCTGGGGAGCTACCACTAGAAAAAAATATCATTTAGGTACACTAAGTACGTGTGTAAGAGGTATTTTCTTGAATCATTACTCTTGACGAGATACTCGAGGTCAAAGTTAACCACCTTGAAACATGTTAAAAAATGAAGATGTAAAATCAAAACAAACTACATTTTCTTTTGATCTTGAAAAAATAGCAAATCAGATCATGGAGCCCTAAAATTAGACAGAGGAGTTAATTAATGTGGGGATAAAGGAGAGAAACAATCCATTCATCATGGAAACCATCTATTTTTAAAATATAAGCTTGAATGGGAGGTCACTTCGTAGAACTGAAAGTTCACAAATATCAAAATAGTGCTAGAACCCTCTAGCTTAGCTTTTCAAAACCCAGTCAAAACTCATCGTGGGGGGCTGAAAATTCACATGCACGTTCACACATGTCAACTGAATGTTCTCACCAAGGGTTTTTTGCATGAAAATCAATAGGCTCCAAATTATGACCCACCAAAGTAGGTCACTTGGGAAGATTTTCCAAGTGCACTTTTGAGAGTGCAAATGCAATTTTTTATCATGGGCACTTAAAATTTTGCAAAATTTTACAGTCCCAACAAAAGGGAAAGGGGAAAAGGGTTGGAAAGGATGAAGTTGAAGGCCTTACTACTAGAGGGAAGGGTAACCTGAGGAAATCCTTTGAGGAGAAGAAAAAACTAATGGACATGGTCGGAATACATCATAACTGGGAACTTGATGTGGTTAACACCTCAAAGAACATGAAATAGTGTCCCTTTCTATGTTCTGATCTATTTCTTTATTTTGCTTCTGGATCTCTATTTTTTCGCTATTCTTTTGTTTCTAGCTGCCATTGTTGGTTCAATATTTTTATCTTTAAGAAACATTTTGTCTATTTAGTTGTAAAGGGTTTCAGGTTCCTTTAAAGCTTGTTTTTCCCACATAATCAAAACGTTCTAGTTTTATTTATAAATAAAGATATAATATATTAATATCTAGATTAATTAATATTCTTATAACATTCTATACTCTTTATTAATAATCAATTTTATAAATTTTTAATTAAATATTGATATTGATATTTAAATTATAATATTTTAAATGAAAAAAATTATAAATATATATTTATAATTGCTTGAAAACAAAACAAAAAAAAAAAAAAATTATTCAGAAAAGGCTATAGACATCTTTCTAAAAATCTAAAATTAAAAATTAAAAAATAAAAATAAAAATCTAACAATAAAAAATTAGTATCTTATTAATATTAATATTTAAATTATAATAATTTAGATATATAGTTAGATTAATATTATTATATGATTTAAATTAGAAAAATATATAGATATATATTTCTATAAAAGAATGGATTATTATTGATTTAGAAAAAATTCAAATATCCTTCTAAAAAACTAAAATTGAAAATAATAAAACAAAAAACTGAAAACATTTTCTAAATAGGCATTATACGGAAGCAAAGGTTGATTTATGTCATCTAATCATGCAAGGCAACAATATCAAAGGTATTTTGCAAATATGGTATCTAATCATCAAAAAAGCAAGGCATGAAATGATACTAGAATAAGAGAGGTCCCTTCAATCCAAATGAGAAATCTATATAGAGAGGAGATGTTAATACAAGGGTTTCTACCCTGCACCCTAAAGAAAATCAAGAAAATAGGGTTCAATAGAATCATTTGGAGCTATAAAATTTTGAACCTCAAGGAGTGAATGGGAAAAAGGGGGAAGCCCATGATGTAGTGGGTCATGCACAACAAGCTTTGAAACATTTGGAGAAGCTTCAAGGATTTGAGGGGAAAAAGGATAGTTTCAGTGGAAACAAAGCATTACAAAGATAGAACCATGGTCCACAAAGGATTACAAAAAAACCCATTGCTGATGAACAAAGGGTTACACAAAATCCTAAGACCAACTCAAAGAATCAAATAAAATCCAAGAAGAAAGCAAAGAAAGATCAAAAGAAGAAATTGATCTTGCAATGAAAGTGCAAAGATAATCAACCTAGATTAGGGGAAAAGGATTTGGAAGGAGGCAAGCATAATAAAAATCAGTTACACAAAAGTCTGTCGATTACCTTTTCTGAAGATATGTTAGATCCAAAAATTTAGGAGTTGCATAATTGAGCTTTGATATGTAAGTTCTAGCATCCTTTCTTGGAATTAGATAAGTTTCAAGATTTTATTTTTGATGAATGGGAAGGGGTTAGTAAAGTTTTTTGTCTTGACAAAGCGAGAGGAATTTTCATTTTGATTTTTCAAGAAAAATTTCATAGAGATGCTATATACAAAGTCAAAGGGTGATCCCACAAACCTGGTTTAAAATTTCTGTGAGGAACTGATTTTTGCTTAAATCACATATTTTTAGAAAATATAATGATTTAAGCTTTTGAAATTTCCATTTTAAGGATTCCAATTGAAGAGTTTTTTTATCAAACCACCTTATATCAAACCCCCTTGGATAGAACCTTGCTAGTTTTAAACCATACCTATAAATGAGCCTCATTTACACCTATCAAAATGTTGATAAAAAGTCACTTTTGATTTACCTTTTGGGGGATCAAATGAATTCATTTAAAATTTATTTGAAATTATTATGGTATTCCTTGAAATGAGCTATCCCACAAATATAATTTTAATATGTTTTTGTTTTATTATGTATGTGGTTTTTTAGTTTTATTAAACATAGGTTTTTCACAAAAAATCAAGCTCTTTAATTTGCACATGTGGAAAAATAATAAATCATCAAAATATATATTTTTAAAATATTTTCATGTTCGGTATTGATTTCCTTAATCCATTTAAAAAAAAAAAAATGAATTTTGACACATACAAAAAAAACTATGTTGTATACAGTCCACCTATGTCTGAATTGCAATTGGTTTGACTTTGAAACACTATTAAGGAAAAAATATTCAATTAAAAACTATGACACCAAATGAAATTGCTATATATTGTAGTTACAAATCTAAATTCGAAAAAATTAGAATTTTATCCTTCATACAAAAAAAGTTATGTTGTATACAGTGAGCGTCACTTTTTTAAAATGTTGTTTTATGAAAAAAAACCAGTTTTCGTGGGAGATTGAAAAAGAAGTAGAATCTTAAACCAAAATTTTTGAAAAAAATAGTTTTAGAATATACAGAAAAAATGTGATGAGACTCTAGTTTGAATCATCTTTAAATTCCTCGCGATTTAGCTGCTATAGGTGCCCGAATGTGAAGATTTAGTTAAAAATAATAATTTCAGTGTCCAGTTTGGCCAAAAAATGTAAACCACTATTGTGGGATCACCCCAAATCATGGGTCTTTTGGGTATCTAGGTTATTCTTACAACCATGGGCACCTAATTTTAAACCAAAATGGTTGGAGGTTAAATTTTTCCCTTCTTGGATTCAATTGAAGGATCTTGCTTTGGAATATAGAGAGTTAATGTTGATTGAAGCAATGGCTAATAGGATAGGGATTTTCCTTATGCATGACAAATAATTTTTTTTACATCCATCAAAGCCAGTTAGATTTTGTGTTTTATTAGATTTTATAAAGGATATTCTAGTT
>CM021102.1:247284926-247456756 GCA_007115665.2 Sequoiadendron giganteum
TTTTGTCTATTTAGTTGTAAAGGGTTTCAAGTCCCTTTAAAGCTTGTTTTTCCCACATAATCAAAACGTTCTAGTTTTATTTATAAATAAAGATATAATATATTAATATCTAGATTAATTAATATTCTTATAACATTCTATACTCTTTATTAATAATCAATTTTATAAATTTTTAATTAAATATTGATATTGATATTTAAATTATAATATTTTAAATGAAAAAAATTATAAATATATATTTATAATTGCTTGAAAACAAAACAAAAAAAAAAAAAAATTATTCAGAAAAGGCTATAGACATCTTTCTAAAAATCTAAAATTAAAAATTAAAAAATAAAAATAAAAATCTAACAATAAAAAATTAGTATCTTATTAATATTAATATTTAAATTATAATAATTTAGATATATAGTTAGATTAATATTATTATATGATTTAAATTAGAAAAATATATAGATATATATTTCTATAAAAGAATGGATTATTATTGATTTAGAAAAAATTCAAATATCCTTCTAAAAAACTAAAATTGAAAATAAAAAAAAAAAAAACTGAAAACATTTTCTAAATAGGCATTATACGAAAGCAAAGGTTGATTTATGTCATCTAATCATGCAAGGCAACAATATCAAAGGTATTTTGCAAATATGGTATCTAATCATCAAAAAAGCAAGGCATGGAATGATACTCAAATAAGAGAGGTCCCTTCAATCCAAATGAGAAATCTGTATAGAGAGGAGATGTTAATACAAGGGTTTCTAACCTGCATCCTAAAGAAAATCAAGAAAATAGGGTTCAACAGAATCGTCTGGAGCTATAAAATTTTGAACCTCAAGGAGTGAATGGGAAAAAGGGGGAAGCCCATGATGTAGTGGGTCATGCACAACAAGCTTTGAAACATTTGGAGAAGCTTCAAGGATTTGAGGGGAAAAAGGATAGTTTCAGTGGAAACAAAGCATTACAAAGATAGAACCATGGTCCACAAAGGATTACAAAAAAACCCATTGCCGATGAACAAAGGGTTACACAAAATCCTAAGACCAACTCAAAGAATCAAATAAAATCCAAGAAGAAAGCAAAGAAAGATCAAAAGAAGAAATTGATCTTGCAATGAAAGTGCAAAGATAATCAACCTAGATTAGGGGAAAAGGATTTGGAAGGAGGCAAGCATAATAAAAATCAGTTACACAAAAGTCTGTCGATTACCTTTTCTGAAGATATGTTAGATCCAAAAATTTAGGAGTTGCATAATTGAGCTTTGATATGTAAGTTCTAGCATCCTTTCTTGGAATTAGATAAGTTTCAAGATTTTATTTTTGATGAATGGGAAGGGGTTAGTAAAGTTTTTTGTCTTGACAAAGCGAGAGGAATTTTCATTTTGATTTTTCAAGAAAAATTTCATAGAGATGCTATATACAAAGTCAAAGGGTGATCCCACAAACCTGGTTTAAAATTTCTGTGAGGAACTGATTTTTGCTTAAATCACATATTTTTAGAAAATATAATGATTTAAGCTTTTGAAATTTCCATTTTAAGGATTCCAATTGAAGAGTTTTTTTATCAAACCACCTTATATCAAACCCCCTTGGATAGAACCTTGCTAGTTTTAAACCATACCTATAAATGAGTCTCATTTACACCTATCAAAATGCTGATAAAACGTCACTTTTGATTTACCTTTTGGGGGATCAAATGAATTCATTTAAAATTTATTTCAAATTATTATGGTATTCCTCAAAATGAGCTATCCCACAAATATAATTTTACTATGTTTTTGTTTTATTATGTATGTGGTTTTTTAGTTTTATTAAACATAGGTTTTTCACAAAAAATCAAGCTCTTTAATTTGCACATGTGGAAAAATAATAAATCATCAAAATATATATTTTTTAAATATGTTCATGCTCGGTATTGATTTCCTTAATCCATTAAAAAAAAAAAATTGAATTTCGATACATATAGAAAAAACTATGTTGTATACAGTCCACCTATGTCTGAATTGCAATTGGTTTGACTTTGAAACTCTATTAAGGAAAATATATTCAATAAAAAACTATGACACCAAATGAAATGGCTAGATATTGTAGTTACAAATCTAATTTCAAAAAAAATAGAATTTTATCCTTCATACAAAAAAAGTTATGTTGTATACAATGAGCGTCACTTTTTTAAAATGTTGTTTTCTGAAAAAAACCAGTTTTCATGGGAGATTGAAAAAGAAGTAGAATCTTAAACCAAAATTTTTGAAAAAAATAGTTTTAGAATATATAGAAAAAATGTGATGAGACTCTAGTTTGAATCATCTTCAAATTCCTCGTGATTTAGCTGCTATAGGTGCCCGAATGTGAAGATTTAGTTAAAAATAATAATTTCAGTGTCCAGTTTGGCTGAAAAATGTAAACCACTATTGTGGGATCACCCCAAATCATGGGTCTTTTGGGTATCTAGGTTATTCTTACAACCATGGGCACCTAATTTTAAACCAAAATGGTTGGAAGTTAAATTTTTCCCTTCTTGGATTCAATTGAAGGATCTTGCTTTGGAATATAGAGAGTTAATGTTGATTGAAGCCATGGCTAATAGGATAGGGATTTTCCTTATGCATGACAAATACATTTTTTAAATCTATCAAAGCCAGCTAGATTTTGTGTTTTATTAGATTTTATAAAGGATATTCTAGTTTAGATCCATTTAAATTCAAAATATGGGGAGTGGATCCAAAAGATTATAGTTGAAATGCTAGAAAATGCATATTTTAGATGTCATGATCTTGGTCATTCTAGTTCTTCTTGTCATTTGGTGGAGGATTCTAATTTGGAACCTTCAATGGTAGAAAGGTGGGTGAATGGGGAAAATAAACAACCTCTATGAATTCCTAGAGGAGAAAAGGATATGGTAAAATTGAATAATTTTCCTTCTCAAGTGTCTCAGCAAAAACAAGTTTCTCATTTTGTAGCTGCTCAAGACACATCTGACATGAGCAAGTATAATAAGTTATATTTTTATTCAAATAGAGAGAGTAATAAGGCTCTTGCTGATTTGGTCGTACAAGGAAACTTCTTCTCTCCTTCAGCTACTCAATCTATTTCAGTGTGTAAGCATCCTGCAGGCATGTTTTCACTAACAATAAATGAAGCAATGATTTGAAAATTGTGTTTTCCCTTGAGTAATGTTTTTTTCAATGGTTTGAATCTATACACTCCCTCATTTCTTGCCACTTCATCCTTTCAAATGAACGCTATAGTAAAATGTCTGATGTATGAAGATTTTCCACAAATAGTTTCACAAGATGTTCATCACACATCAGAGGCTAGGAATCAAGAGGGTGTTGCTATTCAAAGAAAGGATCATTTAGAAAACTTTGAAGACTGGGAATATTTTGTTAATAAGATACTCTATTCAGTCTGTTGCGAGTTGATTAAAGAAATTGCAGAATAAGTGCTCAATGAGGAGGATAATTTAACACCCAAGAAAGTAGGGGAAGATGTTGCACTAATGGGAAGTGCCAATATTCAGTCTTTGGAAGAATCCTTTGAGGATATTCAAAGGTGACTCATGAATATGGATATAGATAATGAATAGATGATGTTGTAGATGAGAGATGGGGATAGACAACAGACTGTAGACATCATGAAAATAAACAATGTAGAAGATAATAGGTCTCTGGATGGTTTTGACTACACACATACTCTATCTATTTCCTAGAAACCAAGCACTAAACCTAGGATGGTCAAACTCCTGGAAAGCATGGAAGGAAATTTCATGATACTAAAATGAAGGAATAAATAGTTGCTAGTGTGCAAACCACTTTAGACACCAAACTATTGTTGTCTACAAACAAGCATCCAAGGACAGCATGTTGCTCTCCCCAACCTCAATGAAGATAATATCATGGAATGTTAGGGGTGTCAAATAATGCCCCTAACAAAAGGTCTCAAATCAAACAACAAATAGATTCTTGTGGTGTATATGTGTTTGTGTTGCAAGAAACCAAGACTTTAGAATTAGTATATGAGCTATCAATTAAAAAAGGGAACTTTCAAAATCTGCACACTCTCCTGCACAAGGTGCTTCAAGGGGACTAATGACATTATGGAACCCAAAATCAGTAGCAGTAGACCTAATTCAAAATGAAAATAATTAGCAAATTTTTAAGATACAACATTTTGATTTGCAATTCTGGTTGCTAAATGTATACACTCCAACTACCATAGGTGAAAAAAACCAGCTTTGGGAGGCCATTACAAATATGTTGGATGGGTTAAAAGATAAGAAATTCATATTAGCAGGGGGCTTTAATGCTATCACTAGTTTGTAGGAGAAAAAAGGTGGTATTTTTCCACCTCCAAGGGTAATGGAAGACTTTGCTTCATTTATTGAAGATAATTCTCTAATGGATATCATGCCATAGAATGGAAGTTTTGCATGGGACAATTAGAGAAAAGGGTTTTTGCAAATTGTAGAAAGGTTGGAAAGACTCTTAGCTTTGAGAAATTGGTTTATTCATAAGTATGATTTATCTTCACAAATCTTACCCTTTTCAGGATCGGACCACTTTTCCATTGACCTTAGCATAGAAGGAGATAACCTAAAGGCTTAAGGTAAATCCTCTTTTAAGTTTCAAAACATGTGGTTTAGGTACCCCCATTTTTTGGAGTTATTGCATCAATGGTGGATAACTGTGCCTTTTATAAGAGGCTCATGTATGTATCAATTAAGAAAAAAGTTAAGTCATATCAAGGCACATATTATGCACTAGAACAAACATTTTTTTAAGAACACATTCCAAGGAAATGAAAGGGTGTTCAAGCGGCTCTCAAAGATTAATGATCTTATAATGCAAAATGGGATAGATGCAAAGATTTATGATCAACACAAGGTCCTACAAGAATAATGGGCTGAGTTGATAGAAAGAGAGGAAATTTACTAGAGGGAAAAATCTAGAGAAGTGGTTAAGAGAAGGGGATAAAAATACAAAAAGAAATCATGCTTCAACTCAGATAAAGAAGTCGTTAAATACTGTGTTTTCCATTCACTCTTCACTAACAGGAGAATTTCTATCAAAGGAGAAAGAAATGCAGGAAGGAGTAAGATATTTCTCCCAGTTATTAATGATACCTGAAAACAAGTCAGTAACTCCAATTAAGAATGGAGAGGAGGGTATGTGCAGGATCATCATGGAAAAAACAGGCCCTTAAGTGGCAATAAAATTCATAAAATCAAAGTTAGGCAACTTGACATAAAAATTTGATTAAGTTATCTATATTATTTCAAAAATATGTAAGAATAGAATCTATTAAAAATTGAATATAGTTTCTAAACTACTAGGTTTTTTTTTTTTCTTTTTAAGTCTATTTGGTGAAATTTTAAAATTTTAATGCAGTAGTACTTAAATTTCAGGGAAAAAATAAGAAATAGGTGTCTGTCTGACCACCCTAACCACAATAAAATGATAATATTTTTTTATAATATTTTAGATAAATTAGGGGACTCATGTCCTAATGTGATGCAATTTTTTTTGTAATTTGTTTCCAAGTAAATAATTAATTATGAATTTTTTATTACAACTTTTAAAAAATATTAAAAATCGTATGTCTCACCACCTTAACTTGGTCAAAACTTCATGAAATTCATTTCTTATTTTTTAATCCTATAGTATGTGAAGCATAGAATGTGACGCATGTTTTGGATTCAAAAAATGTGATACCGTTTGAAAGCTATAGATTTTTTTCAATTAGCCTATCAATTAGGACTTTAGTCGTAATTCAAATAGAAAATGAATAATAATTATTTATTAAATTCAAAGTAAAGAATATTTTATATTGGTGGAAAGCTGAGAATATCATTTAAAAACCCTTTTCATTTCATCAATTATGGGTAAAAAAAAACATCGTCAGCCACATGGGCCATCATATCACTTAGATATCGCCACTTTTTGGCCCGTCATGATCCTGGACATACCTAGAAACTACTTGAGAATATTCAGGTATGTGTAGGATCATGATGGGACAAAAAGTGGTGATATCTACGTGATATGATGGCCCATGTGGCTGACGACATTTTTTTTACCCAAAATTGATGAAATGAAAAGGGTTTTTAAAGGCGATTATCAGCTTTCCACCAATATAAATTATGCTTTACTTTTAATTTAATAAGTAATTATTATTCATTTTCTATTTGAATTATGACTAAAGTCCTGATTGATAGGCTGATTGAAAAAAATCTATAGCTTTCAAACGGTATCACATTTTTTGAATCCAAAACATGCATCACATTCTATGCTTCACATACTCTATGATTAAAAAAAAATTTGAATTTCATGAATTTTTGACCAAGTTAAGGTGGTTAGACTTATGAGTTTTTATATTTCTTAAAATTTGTAATAAAAAATTCATAATTAATTATTTAATTGGAAAAAAATTACAAAAAAATATGCATCACATCGGGACATGAGTCCCCTACTTATATCTAAAATATTATAAAAAAAATATTATCATTTTATTGTGTTTAGGGTGGTCACACAGAGACCTACTTCTTATTTTTTCCTTGAAATTTAAATACTACTGCATTGAAGTTTCAAATTTTTACCAAATAGATTTTTCTTTTTTTTAAAATAAACCTAGCAGTTTAGAAACTACATTCAATTTGCTACAAATTCTATTGTTACATATTTTTGAAATAATATAGATAACTTATTCAAATTTTTACGTCAAGTTGCCTAACTCTGATTTTTTGAATTTTATTGCCACTTAAGGACCTATTTTTTCCATGATGATCCTACACATACCCATTCCTAGGTTAATTCAAAAAGAGGAGAATGATCAGTTATTGAAGCCTGTTACCCTTGATGAGATCAAGAAGGTTGTATTCTCATTATCACTTGATAAGGCTCTAGAGCCAGATGGGTTTACTGCTCTATTTTTTCAAAAATATTGAGATTTTGTGGATTTTGATATTCTACTAGCACTAGAGGAATCTAGGAAAATAAGCACTATGCTCAAGTAGTTTAACACAACTCACATTGTAGTTATTCCAAAAGTAAAAGAGCCTAAATTTTTTATATAATTTAGGCCAATTTACTAATGCAATACAATATATAAAATCTTCATTAAGGCTATTTATCTCAGAATTCAACCTCTTATATCAAAATTAATATCTCGTGAATAGGGAGGTTGTGTGCCTAGAAGAGAGACTCCTGAAGGGGCACTAATAGCCCATGAGGTGCTACATTCCATTAAAACTAATAATACATCTTCATTCATAATTAAGCTAGATATGATGAAGGCATATGAAAGAGTAGATTGAGATTTCTTGATTTAGGTTCTTCAAAAATTTGGTTTTACTTCTAAATAGTGCAAATGGATTCATTTGTGCTTGTCAGGGGATAAATTTTTAGTAATTGTCAATGGGTATCCAGTTGGTTATTTTAGCTCTTCTCAAGGGGTGAGGCAAGGAAGTCATTTCTCTCCAGTTATATTTATCATAATGGTAGAGGCACTAAGAAGAACAATAAAAAAAAGTGCACAATCAAGGGTTATGGAAGGGAGTATCCATTCCAAGTATAGGTATTGTAGTAGCACACCCTTTATTTGTAGATGATACCCTTTTATTTGAAAAATCCTTTTCTAGAGGCAACACAAGTCAAATAGGTACTTGAGAAATATTCCTTTGCTTTGGGTCAAAAATAAAATGCCTCTAAGTCCAAAATTTACATTTTTAATACAAAGTCATCTATCTCAAAGAGGTTGGTTCATTCGTTGGGTT
Organism: Sequoiadendron giganteum; assembly: GCA_007115665.2. Lineage (NCBI taxonomy): Eukaryota > Viridiplantae > Streptophyta > Pinopsida > Cupressales > Cupressaceae > Sequoiadendron > Sequoiadendron giganteum. Next base: position 247,292,691 of record CM021102.1, read on the forward strand.
TTCAAGAAGAAGACCTTCCTTGTGCATATCTAGGTATTCCTTTTTTTTAGGGGTAGATAAATTTCAGTATTGGCATAAAATCCTAGATAGAATAAAATCCAGAATTCTTTGTTGCAAGGCTAGATGTTTTTCCTTTCCTAGTCTCATCTTGATGGTTAAGTCAGTATTAGCAACTATTCCAAATTATTTTATGGTTCTTTCAAATGCACCAAAAGGTATTGTGAAAAAAATTGAAAAGCTTATTAAAAATTTCTTATGGAGAGGAAATATGGATGAAAAAAATGAAGGTTCCCTAGAAAATATGTGTATGAATAAAAATAGTGGAGGAGTAGGTATGCATAATATATCTGCAAGAAACCTAGCCCTTGGAGAAAAGTTAGTATGGAAAATGTATCAAAAGACAAATTTGAGATCGTGCAGTCTAATGAAAGCGAAGTAATTGGATGATGATAATCCATCTAGAATATTAGCTATATCAAACCCTCAAAAGTGGCTTGGTTATCTGTAATTTTTCAGTAGCTTGCAAGGAGATTATTATCCCATTTTTGTCTTGGGAGGTAAATAATGGGGAAAGTGTGCAGTTTTGGAAGGACTCATGGAATGGGTACCCTCCTCTAACTTCATTCTAGGAGCTACATCAATTAGAGCAAGTTTAAACAGATTTTTGGGGTAGCAAGCTGAAGGACTATGTTGATAATATTGAACCTGTATTAGGGAAAGTTGTATGGAAGGATTTCTTGAATCCAACTATAACACTTAATCAAAATCATACCTTACACAAAGTTCTATGGGAGAGGTTTGTGTTCCTTTTAGGGGGCTCAAATAAGTTAATATGGGAACCTTCTAAATATGGTAATTACACCGTAAAACAAGGATACAAGTTCCTCACCACAAATGCGCACCAAAATCAGTCTCATAGAGCATATTTTTTCTATTAGAGCTCAATGACTCTTCCCAAGATGGGAAATTTTGCATGGCTTTCTCTATGACAAAGAGTATTGACAAGTGCTAGGATAAGAAAACTAGGATTTGTAGAGCCTTTCAAGTGTGTGATTTTCCAAGAAGTTAATGAAATAGTAGATCAGTTATTTGTAGGGTGAGGTGGCACAAGACTGTTGGCAGCTTATTAAATCCAAATTGCATATATTTTTTCCAATGCCTTTGTCTTTATGGGATTTGTTTGTACTGATTGGATAGTATTATTTAAATCTTCTTTTTTGCCTATATATGAAGAGTTGCTCTAGTTCTTCTAATCTGGATTCTATGGTGGGAAAGAAATAAACAAATTTTTAGACAATAGTCCCATTCAACGCAACAGATCAAGCATAAAATTGAAAATTCAATCTCAGAAATAGTTAGCTCATATGTTCAAGGTCACAAGAATGTATCTTCATTCTTTACTACTTGGGATAATTGGATTTTATAGAATCAAGATTTTATATCTTTACCATTTAAAGGTGCTTAATTTATAGCTCCACAGTCAAAGATTGACAGAAGTAAGGTTCAATGTAATCCTCTTTCAAAAGAGTTTTCAAAGCTTAATTTTGATGGATCATCAAGGGGGAACCTAGGTTTGCTGGGTACAGGAGTAGCTATTAGGGATTGGAAAGGATCTTTGTTAGCAGTTAAAGCAGTTCAATTTCCAAATAGCACTAATAATATTGTAGAAGTGCAAACATTGCTTCAAGGTTTGCAGTTAGCAAGAAGCATGGGCATTCATAAGCTGCATGTTGAAGGTGATTTTCTTATGATTATTAATGCTTGTAAGGAAAGAAAAACATATAATTAGAGATTAGGATACGTATTGGAGAAATTTTGGAGGGTTATGGATTATTTTCATGAAATTAATATTACACATACATATAGGGAGGGAAATAAACATGCTAATAGGCTTGAAAATATGGAGTGTGATGGCCAAGAATTTGAGGTATTGGAGCAGCACAAGATTGAAAAACAATACCCTCAATTGCTAGAATTCATGATTCAGAACGGAAAATAAAAGTTTTAAATGGTCACATTGATCAGGGACTTGTCATGGGTATGAGGATGTTGTTCTTCTCATATCTTTTCAATTTGGTTTTAAGAAATATATAGAGAGATGTTGAATCATGTTCTTTTGATGATGACAATCATATTTGATGGTTATTCATCTACTAGTACACTCGATTGGCAAAGGTATTGGGTAATGATTACATTATACCATACAAGGTACCTCATCTTGGTGTTGGTGCATTACTTATGTTCTCAAGCTATTGATGGATTTGAAAGGCACATTTTTAGATATGCTTATGGCAGTGATGTCTAAGTATGGAAAAGTATTACTAGCCTCAGTTTTATTTCAGTTTTTCTATTTTGCATGTAGAGGAAGCTACGATGGTTTAGAGTATGAATCAAAAGGTTGAGATTGGATTTCCTCATTTTCATGAGTTACGACAAGTTTTATCTACGAAAAATTAAATGGGATCTCCTTCTCATGACTACAAAATATTCCTTTAAATCATCAAAGTAGATCTACACATGTATTTATTGGCTATAAAGGGAAGTGTTTATATGTGTTGTAATTATTCGATGGTCTATAATTAGCTTTCATCTATTTGTGCTGACTATTTTTGTGGTGAAAATTGGCAAGATATCCTTTAAACCATGGAATCTCAGAGTAAATATGAAAGTGTAGCCTTGGGAGTATCCTTTTGAGGAGTACCTTTCCCATGACTTCTTGAATAAGGTTTTTAATTTGGATGCCCTAGGGTTGAGGAAGTTATTCGCACACTACTTGGCATGGAGCTGACGAGCTCGTGTGCAAGAAGGATAATCTTCCCATCTCAGTTGATCTTTTTTTTATACCAAATATCATGGATTTATTGCAATCTCTACAAGAATTAATGCTAATTGTAGAGAATTTTTTCAAACCCTAATTTCTTCTAAACAATGTTGTTTTAGTTGAGGTCCAAGAGTATAATATTTTCAATAGGGATGGGGATATAGGAGGGTTTTTTCCTTGAGACTTTATAAAACATCATCATGGAATTGAGGAAGTTTATGTTTCTATCAAACAAGCTCTACAATATAAAAGTGATAGTAGGTTGTTGAATGCCCTAAGGAAGAATTGTCAAAGAATTTGTGTGAATATGGATATGGAAATTAATGAGAATTACTATGTTGTTTCCTTTATTAAAGAACATTCCCCTCATTCTCCTCTAAATGTTTCTCTTCTTGGACCCAAAGATCGAGGGACATCTTCTATTCCAAATGGAGACTATGCAGAGTTTAGGATTGTTTGTAATGGTGCAAAGGAGGCCAACATGGTGGGGAGTGGACTTTTATCTCACCCATAGTTGGCTCACAAGATTCAAATAGAAAAATAAGCAATTACAGGATATGGAATTTTTTTCTCATGGCTCGCATGCTCAAGAAGAGACTAAGGCTCAAGATGAGAATCCGGTTCAGGTGGAGTGTATGGAGGAGTAGCATGCTCGTCATCAATAGGAATTTTTTTGTATTTTCACATGTAGTCTATTTTTGGGGAAATGATGAAATGGTGAAGATGTTTATCCAAAAAATATCCATAAATTCTATTTGTATGAATTTGTCAAATATTGGAAAACTATGATTCAATTTTGTATTCCCATCTGCATAGTAAACAAAAGGATTATCTCATGGGAAGGTTGGAGATTGATATAAAAATTTTCTCTATCTGATACTCTATTTGATATAAACTCTATGTACAAACTTTATTTTATATATATAGACCAAGGGCCTTTTATAAATAAATAATAATAATAATACCTTTTATATATAATAATAATAATATTATCTTTTATCTATTTGAAACAAATGAATATACATATTTCTAAAAAATTGAAATTAAAAAATCATAAATCATAAATCTTAAAAGAATCCATTAATTTTATCACAACAAGCAAAAGATTAATTGATCCTAGCAAGCACAAAAAGAATTAGCAGACAAGAAGGAATATTTTGCATAATTTGGAGACAAAATTCAAGGTTTATTACAGATATTTTATGAATTTGATCTAATAGATTTCTAAATTGCAATTTATTTTACATTAAGATGAATATATAAAAAGTTATTTAATTCATCCTATAAGTTTCTAATTGATAAAACTCTACTACTACCTATTCCTTGTTTTTCATTATATTTCTAATCCCATAAACTAATTTTAAGCTTTTTAAATGTTAATATCATTAATAAAATTTTCATTTCTAATTATTGTAGTAATTTCAAACCTCAAATTAGCTTTGCAAGCACCATCAATTGTTAACTTTATATTTTCACTATTTGGAGGGATCCACAAATGTTTACAATTCCTTATCAAGGAGTTCCATTTTATTACAATAATATTTTTTTAAAATATATAATTTTCATACATTTTGAAGAGAATAAAATCTTCATTGTGAATTCTCTTTCAATTAAAGGTTTCTCATTTTTACATTATTCTTTAATATATAAATCGTTACATACTCCCTATGTTTGTAGCATGTCGAATGAACTATGTTTGTGAATATTAATCTTTTTAATTTAACAACTTTGGGAATATTAATTTTTTTAATGTTCAAGTATGTTTTATTTTCTTTTTCTCTCTTTTTGATAATCACACATCCATTCCATATCTCTATGTGTTCATATAACCATGAAGTCTTGAGCTTCTTTTAAGCACATTTATTCAAATGGTTACTGCTCTAGAAATGATGGCACCAACCTCGTTGTAGGTGCCTAAAAAAACACACAAAAATGAGAAAATAGGTGGAGAAGGAGAGGTTGTGTTTCTATAAGAAACCCACACAAGCTACAAGTCAAACAATTAATTTTGGAAGTGTAAAACCAAGTGCAGAGGCACAAACTAAGTTACAGAAAAACAAAAAAATAGATTGTTTCTATGGGTACCTATAGCATTGGATATAGGTGACTGTTTATAATTTCAGCAACATAAAATACTCAAAACTTACACACAACATTTGATACTTCTATAAAAACAAACTCATAACCAATATAACTTATAGACACATACACAGAGATAATAGTTATGTAGAAGAAAATATTATATTATATATTTAAAGTTCAACTTTTACACACTTTACATGCATTTATATTAGAATTTACAAAAACAAATCTCTCTTTTCTCTTCTTCTTTCTTCACTTTTGTCTTCCATGATTCTCCTACTATCCTCTGTAGCTTCTATTTCATCTATTCTCTCCTCTATTGCATTTATATCCTCTACTCTTTCCTACACACTATTGTTCTACACCTCTTTTTCCTCTATTTTGTATTATAGTTTTTTGTTGTTTTGTTCTTCTCTTCCCAACTTCCATAATCTAGAAGTTTCTTCCCAAAAATCTTCCAAAAATCCCACCTAAATAGCTGCAACATTCAAAAATTTTCATTAATTCCTCCACCTACCTATGTTTGACTTCAAAACTCCTTCTCAACATCTATTTGAGGATGATATGTAGAGCTAATCTTTAAATCAGTCCCTAATTTCTTCCAAGGATTCCTTCAAAAAATTCCTACAAACTTAGTATCATGGTATGAAACTATACTTCTTGGAAAACCATGTAATCTAACACCCTCTATAAAGAACAAATTTTCTATGTGTGTTGCATCATCAATCTTCTTGCATGCTAGAAAGTGAGCCATTTTGGAAAATCTATCAACAACCACAAAAATAGAATCCTTACCTTGTTGTGTTCTTGGTAGTCCAAGCACAAAATCCATTCTCAAATCTTCCCATGGCTTCTCCGGTATGGGTAATGGCTGATATAAGCCTGTATTTTGACTCCCTCCTTTCACATTTTAATAAAATTGACATCCTTGCATAAATTTTTTAGTTTTGGCCCTCATCTTTGGCCAAAAATATCTTTCACTAAGTTGTGCCCTTATCTTAGCTGCTCCAAAATGTCCTGCTAAACCACCACAATGTTTTTCTCTTATTAATTTTTTCCTCATTGATCCTTGAGGTATGCAAAGTTGTTGTCCTTTGAACAAAAGTCCATCTTGTATGAAATAATCCATCCAAGGTGTCATATCCATAGTAGTAGGCTCCATACATGCTATCCATGAATCCTTAAAGTCCAAATCATCCATGTACAACTCTTTCATATCATCAAATCCAACTACTTCAACCCTCATTTCATCCAACAATGTTGCTCTTCTACTCAATGCATCTGCTACTTTATTTGAACTCCCACTTTAGTGCTTGAGAACAAAAGTATATCCTTGTAGGAATTCAACCCACTTTATTTGTCTTTGGTTCAACTTGGTTTGATTATTAATTAATTGCAAAGCATGATTATTTGTATAAACAATAAACTCGTTTGGAATCAAATAATGACACCACTTCTTTAAATCTTGCACAATAGTGTAAAATTCTTGGTCATAAAATGAATAACTCTTCTTGGCATCATTAAGCTTCTCACTAAAATATGCAATGTCTTCTCTCTTGGCTTAAAATTTCTCCTATGGCTATCCCACTTGCATCACAATCCACTTGAAACACCTTTTCAAAATCAAGTAATTCTAATATCGGTTCTTTAGTGAATTTCTTCTTCAAAATTTCAAAACTTTTATCTGCTGCAACTATCCACTTAATCTCTTTCTTATCTCCCCTAATAGTTTCAGTTATGTGTTCACAAATACCATTGAAATTTTGAATAAACTTTTGATAAAAAATAGCTAAACCATGCAAACTTCACACCTCATGAACAACTCTAGGTGTTGGCCATTCAATGATAGCATATACGGGTCATCCCACAAAGCTGGTTTGCAATTTCTGGGAGATTCTATTTTTTGCTGAAATCTTATATTTTTAGAAAATATCATGATTTAAGCCTTAAAAAATTCCATTTTAAGGATTTCAATTGAAGAGGGTTTGATAAAACCACCTTATATCAAACCCCCTTGGATAGAACCCCGCTATTTTTAAACCATACCTACAACAGAGTCTCCTTTACACCTATCAAAATGCTGATAAAAAAATCACTTTTGATTTACCTTTGTGGGATCAAATGAATTCATTTAAAATTTATTTGAAATTATCGTGGTAGTCCCTAGAACGAGCTATCCAATGAATATAGTTTTAAATGAATATAATTTTAATATGTTTTGGTTTTATTATGTATGTGTTTTTTTTACTTTTATTAAACATAGGTTTTTCACAGAAAATCAAGCTCTATATTTTTCACATGTAGAAAAATAGCAGATTATCAAAATAAAATTTTTAAAAATATGTTCAGGCCGGGTATTGATGTCCTTGATCCATTAATTTTTTTTTTTTGAATTTCGATACATATAGAAAAATTTATGTTGTATACAGTCCTCCTATGTTTCAATTGTAATTGGTTTGACTTCAAAACTGGATTAAGGAAAAAATATTTAATAAAACACTATGAAACCAAATGAAAGTGCTAGATATTGTAGTTACAAATCTAAATTTGACAAAATTATAATCTTATCCTTCATACAAAAAAAAATTGTTGTATACGGTGAGCATCACTCCTTAAAAATGTTGTTTTTTTTAAAAGACAGTTTTCGAAGGAGATGGAAAAAGAATTGCAATATGATTCAATTTTTTTTGAAAAAAATATATTTAGAATCTATAGACAAAACATCACAAATCACTAGTTTACATCATCTTCAAATTCCTTACAGTTTAGCCGCTATAGGAGCCCGAAAGTGAAGATTTAGTTTAAAAAAAAAGTTTGGTGTCCAATTTGTCCAAAACCTATAAACCAATATTGTGGGATCACCCATACCTTTTCTAGATCCATTTGCAACCCTTGTGGTGATATTGCATATCTCAAATAAACTAATTTCTCTCTCATGAAATTGCACTTTTTCAAGTTCATTAATAACCTGTCTTCCTTGAGCCTTTGCAAAACTTGTCTAATATGCAATAAATGCTCTTCCTTGTTGCTGCTAAAAATTAGAATATCATCAAGATAAAAAATCACAAACTTCCCTAAAAATGGTTTTAATTCTTCATTCATTAACCTCATAAATGTGTTGGGTGCATTTTTTAACCCAAAAGGAATTACTAACCATTCATACAACCCCTCTTTAGTCTGAAAAGTAGTCTTCCATTCATCACACTCTCTTATCCTAATTTGATGATATCCACTTTTTAAATCAATCTTTGTAAAATAACTAGCCTTTCCCAAATAGTCCACGAAATCATCCATTGTTGATAAAGGAAAATGATACCTTATTGTTATTTTGTCAATGGCTTTTCAGTTCGTGTACATCCCCCATAATCATCCTTCTTCAGTGCTAACACAACTAGTATCACGCATGGGCCAAGGATTTCTCTAATTAGACCTCTTTCCAATAGTTTTTGCACTTGCTTGTTCACCTCTTCATTTTTTGTAGGTGTAAACCTATAGGCTGCCTTGTTGGGAAAACTTATCCCTAGAATCAAATAATATTATGGTTGATGCTCCTCATAGGTGGTAGTCCTTTTGGAAAATCCTTGGACACAATTTCATCAAAATCTTCAAGTAGCTCCTTTACTTCTAAAGCCATGTCACTTATGTCCTTTGTTGCATCTACTTGTAGCTCTTTGGGAACTATTACAATACATAATTTTTCCCTTTTGATCTCTTTCAGGAATTATTTCACTGATACTAGCAATGATCTTGGACCACTTTCCACCTCTTCTTCTTTAGTTACCAATGGAATAAGAGTGTGTTTTCTTCCATTTCTCTCCAATGTGTAAGTTTTTTCTCTTCCATTATGGATTGAATTTCTATCAAACTACCACAGCCTCCCTAAGAGTAAGTGGCATACATCCATGGGCATGATATCACACTACAACTCATCTTTATAAGTGCATATTCAAACATTTATAAGGAATTGTTGATCAACTAAGACTTGTTGCCCTTTTTGTAACCATGACACCTTATATGGGGTAGGGTGAACTATCCTTTTTAACCCCAACTTATCAATCATTTCAATTGAAACAAAATTATCAGTGTCACCACTATCTTTTATGACTGCAACATTTTCCACTTGATTTACATATTGTTTTAAATAATTTTTTCCTTTGCATAGGTACATCTTTTTTGGTTGGCTTTAACAATGTCCTCTTCATCATAAGTGCTTCTCCTCTCCCAGGTTCATCTAGTTGACTAACAAAACCTATAGACTCATTATCACCCTTTGCTACATGAGCACTTGTTGCCTCTATCATCTTTGATCCTTCTGGTTTGTATTGTGGGCATTCATAAAACCTATGTCCTAACTATCTACAATTAAAAATTATTCCAGCTTGGAAGCCTCTACCTTGGCCTTTTCAATACCCACCTCTATCTCTCATGCAGTATGGGCTTGACCTTGTTCCATCCTTCTCCTTTAGAATTTTTGATGGACTGGCCTCCTTACCATGACTATAGTTTTTTGCTTCTGCACTTTTCCTTTGTTGAATCCACCCCTGCCTTTGATTGTTTCTTTCTTCCTTGCCAATTTCTCTTCAGCCTTTAGAGCATACTGATATGCTTCCTCCACATTTCACATCCTTATCATGCCTAGTTCATCTTGAATGTTAAACCTCAATCCATCAACATATCTTGCTAATTTTTCATGGTCTAATTCATTATGACCAGATCTGATGGAAATCTTGTAAAACTCCTGTGTATGAGCCTTCACACTCAACTCTCTTTATTTTAAATTTTGAAACTTCTTGAGAAGATCAAGTTGATAATCACTAGGGAGAAATTTAGCCTTCATTTTTCTTAGCAGTCAATCCCATCTTGTGATCTTATCTCTCCCATTTCTTCTTCTTTCAATCTACACCTCTTTCTGCTAGAGTGTTGCATGAACCTTCAACCTTGTTTGAGAAAACTTCACTCTTTTGGGGTCCTCTACTTCATCATACTCAAATTATTCTTCCATCTCTGTTATCTAGTCAATTAGTTCATCTAGTTCTAGAATTCCTGAGAAGCTTGGTAATTATACCCTTATTCCTTTCCCAATGTTGGAAATAGATCTTATAAGGCCTTTTTCATATGCATCCATATCTCCATCTACTTTTTTACCTTCTTGTGAAGCCATTTCTACTCCTCCATCATCTTCACTATCACTTTCTTTGTGTGCTCTACCTTTTCTCATTCCACCTTCTATTGCATTCATTTTTTCTTGCATTCCCCTTAGGTTTTCCAACACCTCATCTATCCTTCCTATCACTTATGTAGCTACAGCCTCTACCATCCTTCTCCATGTTGGTATCCTTCTACTCTAACTCACCTTCTTTTCATTTTCCTCTTACTACATTCTTCCTTGCTGCAATATCCCTTGCTCTAGGGACACACCCACAGTTCACACTCAAAATGGATTACTCTAACCCCAATCTTAGGCCACTATCCTTCTTCACAAATCTATAGCTATGCTTTGATACCATTCTAATCGCACCCAACCCCTTGTAGGAACCAAAAAAGAACCCACTAAAACAAGAAAATAGGTGGAGAAGGAAAGATTATGTTGCTATAAGAAATCCACACAACCTTTAGAAATGTTTACACATGATTTGTAGTCCAAACAACTAATTTTTGAAGCATAAAACCAACTACAGGGGCATAAATTGTTGCTACGGGTAACTGCAACGCTAGTTGTAGTTGATTGTTCAAAATTTTGGAAACATAAAATACTCAAAAAAATTCACACAACATTTGATACATCTAAAAAAGTAAACTCATAACCAATATAACTCATAGACACATACGTAGAGAAAAAATTTAAGGAGAAGAAAATATTATATTACTTTTACACACTTTACATGCATTTACATAAGCATTTACAAAAAACAAAGATCTCTATGCTATTCTTCTTTCTTCCCTATTATATTATATGATTCTACTATTGTCCTCTATAGCTTATGCTTCATTTATTCTCTCCTCTATTCCCTTTGTCTCATCTACTCTTTCCTAAGTATTGTTGTTCTGCACCTCTTTTTCCTCTTGTAATGTTAGAAAATATCGTTGTTTACATTTTCACACCTGATTTGGGAATAATTAATTTTCAAATGAACCTAATTTCACCTTGATCTAGTTTTGTAATGTGTTTTATACATTCACATTGGGTTTAGGGTCCTTTTAAGCTAAATGAACCTAACTTTGTCCTAATTTAGTGTTGTAAAGTGTATTTATTTACACCTTCACATGAAGTTTTGGGCCCTTGAAAACTAAATGGACATAATGATTCCTTATTTAGGCTATTACAAAGTCTATCCTAAATATTTCACACTAAACTAGGGCTTCATTAATAAATTGGGCTTATTTATGCCTTATTTTACCTTATTTTGCATCCACAGCCCTTAATTAATGCGTCTTTCTAAGGATAATCCTGATATACAGCAATTAACCAATCAAAAATTATTATTTTTGGATTCTATGGCCCATATTTAGTGATCTAGGACTCATACACAAGCTTGGGTGTATGAGTCCCACCTAACTTTTAGGGCTCAATCTGGATTTCACATCAATCTAAGAATTTCTTGAAAAATGTATCCCAAAGCCTAGCCTAATGGGACTCATATGCCACTTCTAGCATATGAGTCCCATATGGATTAAAATTAAATTAAATTCAAATTTTTGGTGGGATTTTATTCTCCTAGATTTGATGTTAGCTTGCAGTGTTGTAATTTCAATGAATTTGGCATAAACAAGTATAAATACAAGGTTATTTCACTCAGTTTCACCTAAGAATTTGAAGAGAGAATTGTTAATAGAAATTTTTTGATTACAAGACTTCAAAAGAGTATTCAAGGACATTAAAGGATATCTTTAAAGCATTTAAAGGAAATTTTTTTCATTATTTGTTGCAGCAATTCAAGATCCATCATCATGTCAAAGACATAGGGCATCAAGCATGTTGTTGAGCTAATTTTATTGATGTAGCATTGAAGATCCATTTCCAAACATTATTTCACATCCAACTTGAGATTAGGATCTACATTCTTCATGGCGAATTCATGTTAAATTGTAGATTTACATTCCAAGACATCATTTAAAGTATCATTATTCATGTTTCATGTCCTTATTTCATTATTTCATCATTTGGTTTAATTACCTAAATTGGGTCTGACCAAGGAAAACCCTTATTTCCTAATGAAACAACACTCTTTCTCTCTCTTTGTGTGATTGCATTTTTATAGGTTGAAGGAAAAGCGGATTTGAAGCCCTCAAAAGTACCAAAATGACGAAGTTGCAAAAGTTATCAAAGTTGTCATGAAAAGTTGTCAAGGCTCATGGAAACTTAGATTTAGAGTAATATATCCAAGATATTTGCATGAAATCAGTAGGAAAGTACTTATTTGATCCATCTTCATAGGCTCACAAAGTTTCACTTCAAAAAAATTATCTTTCGACACCTCGCAACAAAACAGGACTGATATGCCACTTGTGGCATATGAGTCCCAATATAGCTATTTTTGGGTATTTTCTATAGATCTTGATTTAGTAGTTATAGATTCTTGTTTCCACCCAAAAACTCTATTTTGGGATTGATATGCCCAAACTAGTGGTCTTGGTTATTGTCCTTCAAAAGAAACAAGCAAGCCTTCACTCAATATTAACATTCTTACAAAAGATTCCTCTAAGCCAACATTAACATTAGTGCATCCTAAAGGGTAAAAGCACAAATTTGTGTCACACTTTCAGCTAACTTATCAATACAACTAAATTTAAGTATTTCTATCTAAAAATCAATTTTGTTCAAACATATGATCTAGTAAGATTCATTCTAGCTAAGCTAGATACTTTCACAACCTTTTCAACTAAAATTGTTGGATAAAAATATATGGAGCACTACTTTGAGTCCAATTTACCAAAAAAATAAAATTATTTGAAAAACTTGATGTTTCAATAACTCCTACTAATGTAAATAACATTTAAAAAAATATATAAAATACTCTTTTGTAGATCCATAAGTGTAGTTTTCAAAAATATATTTATTTTAATAGTTTAATTATTATTTATATTTTATATTTTATTTTTGATAAAAGTAGGTTATCAATGTGCAAAATATTAAGTTGATTACCATGCCAAGGAAAAATCCTAAAACTTAATAAAACTAGCAGTTGCATGTGGTGACATGCAATGATGAGCCGATAGGTGGAGGGAAACACCAAACGGAAGTGACATGTACACACTAAGGACAAATCAAGAATAGAACGTCAATGTCACCATTGGGAGTAGTAACTAACAAAGGCATGTGCAGAGTTGGATATATGACATAGAAGATGTAGACAACATAGGTATGTACTAACACATTGTATGCAGTGGTGGAGAATGCATTTCCCCTATCTAAAGATATGTATGTATGTCATAGTAGATACATTACACATTGTACACATTGTACTTGTTGTATGGAACATTCCACAAAACACAAAGGATAAATGTAGCAGTATTGGTTGTAAGAAACAATACAATATTATGTGGATAGAACCTTATAGAAGATTGAAACAATACAACCCTTTCAATAGGACATTTAGGAAAAGGAAACAATCTATTAAAATAAATTTTATAACACTAACTATTTTATTGCATTGCAAGCATAGCTAGAAAATAGAAGTCATAAATGAAATAATATTGGTTTTACTAACAATATTCACAAAATAGTAAAATTCACAATAACAAACCTATGGAAAAATATAGATTGTTCAACAACACCAAATTGAAAATGCAACAATATATTAACATAAAATGTATAACATTAACTATTTTACTACATTGCAACCACAACCACAAAACAAAAGCCATAAATCAAACAATATTGGTTTGAACAATGAGCAAGATCGAAAAACCCACAAAAGAGAAAAATCCACAATAACAAAGCCATGCAAAAACTATATTTTAAGTGTTATATGCAACACTGATGCCACCATTGATAGGAGGAATGAACAATATATTATCTCAAAAAGGGAATAAAATAATGTGAAAGCTTAGAGTATAGTTGAAATGTCAAATAAGTGTATTTACATAAGCCATGCACAACCTTAAGAATAAAGAGATAATTGCATCCACAAAAATTTGTTGAAGATTGATACAAAAATTTGAAGCTATATATTTTTTTAAATTTCTAATCATTGTCAAAGGCCACTTACAAAACATTACTTCTTCAAAATTCTCATAATGTAATTTGAAAATTGAACCTACGGCGAGGTTGACCTCATAGAAGATCTAATGCTATGAAAAGATCCATAGTACCGATCAATATAAGACGAGATAAAAGATAATTCACTAAGACATTACTATCTTATGTGAAACATATTTTTTTTGTTTCAAGTATGGTCTACAAAAAAAAGGGAAATGTGAAGTTTAGTGTAATGAATATGTATCATTGGTAGACAATATGTAAAGTAGGGAAAATAAAAATTTCTATAATTTATAACAAATAATATGCAATGCATGTGCAATAAAAGGCATTAAAAAAATAAGATGTAGGCATACCTTGTGGGTGGAATGAGATGTAGCATGAACAAAAGAGAAGAAGACCTGCTCTCCACCCTACCATATTGGGTCATGCAACCACATGGGCTGTCACCAAACCCCCGAGCAAGAACATACATTGCCCACCACTATGATCAATGGTCAAACCAATGTTTCGGCACTTGAGAATTTTTCCTTAATATATGTTGTTTCTGAATATTTGATTGTGTGTGAGTTTGTCCATCCACAAATAAAAACATAATCAAATATCTAGTAACAACAAACCTTAATCATTATGGTTTGTGGAAATATCATTAGCATTAACCTAAATTTTTTTATTTAGTTGCAATCACTCTTTTGCATTTGGAAAAATATATATAGTTGTATTGTTTATGACAAATAATTTAAGATTTAGTTGTGAAATAAAAGATGGAATAAAGGACATATAACCTTACCTTCTATGTAAATAAAATGTAGTTGTAGCTTGTACACCATGCCAAACATGTGATTGCAAAGATATTTAGTACTACGGAGATGTGTATGTACAGTTCAGAATGTTTGCAATCTAAAATGGTTTCAATAAAATATAGTTAGACATAAGGAAGATTTGAATATAGTGCAGCAGACATGTGTCACTGGTACATAATATGTAAATGAAGAAATATAAACAACTCTATAGTTCATAAAAAATAATATGAAATGTATCTATAATAGAATACACCATATAAAAAAGATGTAGGCATACCTTTTGCATAGACCAGGAGACAATATGTGTACAATTATAACTTCCATATAATTCTCTTTTGGCACCTAGCAATTTTGTTTAGCTGAAATCAGTGTTATCCATTTTTAAAAATATATACAATTGTAGCATTTGTGACAAATAATTTCAGATGTAGTTGTGAAAGAAGAGATGGAATAAAGGAGATATAGCCTTACCTTGTATATGAATGGAATGTAGTTGCAACTTGGAAAACTTGTGAGCACGAAGCTATTAAGAATTGTCAAGATCTGCAGTTACAATAGAAAATGTTTGCAATCCAAATTTGTTAAATATGATATAGTTAGACACCAATGATTCAAAGGAGATAGCTCCAGAAGCAACATCATTGAGCAAAGGAGAGGAAGGTGTTGAGAGAAAAAATAAATATAAATAATATTTGGCGAAGCCAAGAATAGGATGGAATCCACTTTTTTTTTGGAGGCAAGGGGAAATGTACGACAAGAATTGAATAACAATTTCTCTTAGCAATCACTGTAGAAGTAAAACCTTGGCTATTTTGGTAGAAGTGATTGCAACTACATTGTGGAGGGAATGAGAAGGAATTAAAATTAGGAATAGTGGGAATTCTAAACGCATTAAAATGAAAAGGAAAAGGAGAATTGGTATAATTATCATGAAGAACATAAAAAATTCATCATGATGGTACTGTAGACAACTGTTGGAACTGATCCTCTTCCCTGATTCAAAGTGCATTGTATTTTTTGGAATGTAACCTAGAGTATCTATCAAAAGAGAAAGGTGGATCTATGTGTATTCCTATTATTGATTTAACTTGAGAGAGAGTTGTGAATGTTAGTCCTTTCCTTTCTTTAGTTCCAATATCTATTGTAGCTCTCTCCAGTGTCAAGCCTTGAGATTTATGTATTATTATCACCCAAGCCATTGCAAGGAGAGCTGCCTTTGGTTGCTCTATGTGATCAGAGGAATGGGGATGGCTCTTGGATTGTCTTGATCGCATGTTGGGCCAATGTATTTTGGGAAGTGGACAACAACATATTCAAGCAGTTGAGGTGGTTTAGCACCCCTAGCATATATATATCCTTGACTAAACCCAATGATCCATTAACAAAGCCAACTGCCACCCAAATATTTTTTGTCAACATTACTTGCAGGTCAATTGTAACTAAGAGCTCTACTTGAAGTTGTTCATCATTTTCATAATCAAGTGTGTTTTGTTGAGAAATTTCAACAACACTAATTGCAATGAGAACATTTAACTGCTAAAGAATATTTTTATTATGCAAGGCAACCAACCTATTTGTTGGGAATAAGTGGATAGCTTCATAAAGCTATTGGTTCTGCTTAGTTGAAAGCATGGAATTTGTTTGATTCATAAGAGTTTACTAGTCAAACTGTGATGCCTAACAATTTCTAATATTCAAAATGAGTATACAAAATTGTTGTTGTGTATCAGATTGTCGATGCTGTTAGAGGATAGTGTCAAGCATGATAGTAATATTAAAAATGTGCCAAAGAGCCACCATTGTGGAGTGAGAAGCGTAGATAGGCCTATCCAAAAAAGGAGGTAGCTTGTAATACCCCTCTGTTTTTCTCTGTTGTACGAATAGTGTTGTTCTCCTTTGTTATGCTTTAGTTTCTATTTGTAATTTGACTATGGTACTCGATTACTATTTGATCACAATTTTTATCATGATGTGGTGATGTATTTTGATGTGATGGTACTTTATTCAGATGTTATCATGATGGCATGTTTTGGATTGGCTTAGTTGATTTTTGAAATAATAATGTTTTAGTCTTCTAATTAAAGTAATATGTTAGATATGTTAGTTAGTAATATTGTATCAGTGAAGGGGACAGTATCACATCACTCGCTTGTGAGCACCCTACGATTCTGTGATTTCCTCTTCACAGTGTGTTTTCATTATGACATATATATGCATGTGGATATACTCTTTGTTCAAAGGTTGACATGTACAAGACATCAACCCCACCTGGTTTCATAGGTTTGAGCGTGTCCATTGCCCAACGACATTCGATTGGGAGATAGTAGCTAGGTTTTACATGCCCAATCATCACCCTAGTCATAGTGTGTCGTCGGGTCTTAGTCAGATTAATTGCTTTCTATTGTTCCTTCTCTTTGATTATTTAATCGCATTCTATTAATGTAAATAAATAATTTTGTAGTTAAGTTGTTAATTAAACTTTTCTGGTTTAATGTTAGAAAAATGGTATAATTAATTAATTAATTTAATTTAATTAATAAATAGTTTAATTTAATTAATAAATAATTTAATTTAATTAATAAATAATTTAATCATGGATTAGATTATTTTATTAATAAATTAAATTGATTATGTTGAAATAAGTTATGTATTTCATTTTAAAGTTATAGATATATTGTTGAAATTAATAAATTAAAGGAAAAAGAATTTTCATTCCTTTCTAGAAAAGTTTGAATTCAAAAATTGAAAAAGAAAGATATTTCCTATTCTATTTTGAAAAATTTATGAGGGTTGTTGCATGGATATTTTTGAAATTTTTCTTTATTATTGAAATTTTTTCATAAGTTTGAGGAGGAAAGATTGAAAGATAATAACAAAGAAGGAAGAGGAATTGTTGTTTGGGATTTTTGTTTTTTTGGTGAAACAAGTTGAAATTCTCGAGGAGCTAGAATCGGGAAGTAGGAATCAGAGCTTCATTGGCAACCTTGCAAGCTTGGGAATCAAGTTCTTCCTTGTGAAATTAATTTGCATTTAGAAAAGTTGCAAAATTATATTAGGCTGTTTGGAAATTATTGGGAACCCAGTATGAATTGAAAAACAAACCCATGTTTAATCTTTCTTCAAAAGAAAAATGAGATTCTTGGCTATAAATGGTTGTTTCTATTTTGTTTCTCAATTTGTTTTTTGTAAATTCAGCTTATGGAAATGTAATATATATATATATATATATATATATATATGTATATACATATTTTTTATATTTTCAAATACTAGGGTTATGCTAGCAAATTTTTTGAAAATGCCCAATAGGTGGATAAAAATCTGCAGGGTTTTAAACCCTTGATTTTTTGTATTTAAAAAGAAATACATATAAAAAATATATATTTTTGTAGTGGTCCAGCTTGGATGATAAAAATCTTGAGTTTTCTAGAGAATATGAAATATTTTCTCACGAGAACAAATTTTATGAGGCTATGTGATTTATTTCTATACATGTTTTTGGTAGTTTCTCCTCTAATATTGAGGATTGTACTACTCCTATGCAGGTTTGAGATGAGTACAAGGAATTATTTGGTATAGTTAGTGAGATGTTAGTTTATATATTTCATACAGGTAGGCTTTAAGCCTACTTAGGTGTCCCATTGACTTTCTCATGTAAGGTGTCAAGCTGAGTAGGAGTATTTATATTTGAATCACTTTCAACACCTCATGCTACTTTTGTGGTAGGAAACTTTCCACCATTCCATGAGTGAGGATTCATATCCTTGTTTCATGGAGTTCAAGTGTCTTTCTCATCCTATTTTTTAATGCTTTGTTGATTCAATTCATTCTTCAAATTCATATAGTTTTGTGTTCATTGTTCTTGATTTGATTAGATTAAAACAAGAAGGTCCAATACCTATGTACATAACAACCATAGAGGAAAAAGAGTGGAATCTCATAAGAAATGACACATCAAAATGAAGAACAAAAACACTAGAAAGACTAGCAAAATAAAGTAACAACACAAGAAAAAGAAGTTGGTGATGGAAAGAGTCCAAAAAACACTAGCAAAAGAGATTAGGGGGATTTGAAACCAAACTTAAGGAAAGGCCTCAGCAAATGGGCAAGATGAGAGTTTCCAAGCTCAAAATCCAACTTCCTCTTTATCAATTTTCCTTTACCAAAAATATAGTGGGGGTACAAAGGACGGAAATTTATCTTTGTATTTGTAGGTTCTTTCATGGTATCAGAGTTAGATGAGGATATTAGTAGGTTGTAAGGTGAATCAATTCATTGTATTTTTTTTGAATTTTCTTTGCATGTTAGCAATCTACAAGAAAGGTGTGCTAGAATTTTTGAGGTGTGATTTGTTATTGCAAACCTTGTAATCTGTTTGCAGATTCAACCTTTTTTGAATATGTGATTTAGCAGTAGTTTCAGCCTTTTTAGGTGCATCTGGTTAGCTACAAAGACTCACAAATCACCTGGAATTCAACCTAGAGATGACATTTTAACCTTTATGGTATGTATCCTTGCTGTAGATCATAATTTCTATATGCATGCCCTGATTTCACTATGCATGCCACAATTTTTCATTGTGAGGCTGTGATTTGGTAGGCCCTTGGTCATATGGTAGTTTATCCCCCAACCCAAGAGGGATTAAATCACATCTAATTTTTTCTCTCTTTTTAGAAATTTTGGTGCAAAATAAATCTATTCTAAAAATTATGAATTTTTTTTGCAAGAAGGAATTTTTTGTAAAAGGTGAAAAACTTCAAAGCATCATAACTTTTTCTCGGTAACTCATATTTAATGGCCTCTTTTTTTCCAAAGTGTTTATTTTTTCCACACATCTAATGAGCATAATATTACACTCATTCTATAAAGTTATTGTTTATGCCTCTTTTGGATTAGTAACAAAGCACTCCTTATATAAAGCACCAAATTAGGGAGGAAACAAATAATAAAGGGGAGTTTTGTCTATTTTCACACTTGTTCAAGAAGTAATTTTATGTGTTGTTTTATTTCCTTCACTTCTAAATGAATTTATAAGTTTGTTATTTCCCCATTTCTACAATGCAACTATCTAATTCTAGCAACATGGAGTCTGATGTTACTATACTACCCCTAACACCTTTCAATTATTATTATTAGAAGATGAAATTAATTATTGTGCTTAAGAACAAAGGTATATATATGATAAATATTGGAATGGAGAAAGAATCCAACACAACTAAAGAAAAGAAAAAGTTTTTCAATAAGTGTGATCAAGAATTTGGCTTCATTTGTTTAAATTTGTCTCTTGAGATGTTTTTCTGTGTTGAGAACTTGAAAACACCCAATGAAATTCGGGAAGCTCTAAACAAACTATTTAGGAAAATTGATGAACTTAGAAGATACGAGTTGGAAAATAAACTCTTAGGTCTTAGTCCTAGGATTTTTTCAACTTTACAAGACTTCTTCACAAAATTTAAATCTTTAAAGTTGTAGTTAAAAGATTGTGGAATTGACAAGAAAGAGGATCAATTGATTTTTTTCTACTTTCCAAGCTAGGTCCAATTTTTTTTGTTCTTGTCTTAACTTTCTACTCTATTAAATGAGCTCTTGGAGCCTCATGGTCAATGCCTACACTTGATAACTTTATTTTTTATCTCACAAGGGAGCATGCAAATTTAATTAAAATGGGAACTTTGAAGTCTACTAAGCCTCAATTCCTACTTTCAGAGAATGAAACACAAAATGATACAAAATTAAAGAAGAAGAATACTAAAATGGACAAGGAAGTTAAAAAAAAAGGAAAAATTGTAAAATCCTTAATATAAAGAAGATAAGGTAGACAAAATGCTTCCTACACTAATCTTGAGAGGAGGATAATGAAAAAAATTATAGATCTTTATAATAGTTATATAAAAACTTAAACAAATATAAACATAATTATCATGCATACAAAAACCTAGTGATTTACATGGGCAAAACCCTTTTGAGAGAAAAACCACAAACTCTAAAAGTTTTCCAATATATTATTCATAAATCATAAGGATTACAATATACTTGTAGAGAAATATTCTCAAAGGAGTATCGCCAACCAGAGATCCAAAGGCAACATGACCGTTATTTGACTCTCAAAATACATCAGAATACACAAATTTAATAGAACACCCTCATAATATATGGTTACCTTCTAGGGAAATTTTAGCCAACAACATATCAAATATCAAATATAACACCTAATGATGAATGGTATAGATTTACAATAGTAAAATATGCATAAAATTTGGATTTCAAGGGCACCATCCCCCAGCTCCCACTAGGGCATGCAACACCTGAACCCTTTTATGAGGGGATGGTCCCCTTGGACCCCTCATAGGGGTGTACCTCCGATTCCCTCCCCCACACTTACCTATCAATAGTAAACCTTATGTAATTGCAAGGTTGAGACACATTTTCCTAAGACAAAATGGATAAATTTTCTCAACAAGGTAAACCAATTACTAAGAGAGTTAAATGTGCCTTTTGAAAAAAACTTAGACACGATGAACATCAATACATGAGGAAACAAATTGAGTCTTTTTCACATATTCTCAAAAAAAATAATATAGGGCTACCTAATTATGTCAAGGAATCTTCATCAACTCAAAGAAATACTTAGGACAAAGAGAAATCAAAGGGAAAAACTTTAGTTGCTACAGCATATTCATCTCAATCATGGATTATAGATTATGGTGCTTCACACCATGATGAGATTGATTAATAGCTAGATTTCTCTTGTTTAGTTCATATATTTTAGACACTTTAAGCTACTTATTTCATATACATTCTTGAATTTAAATACCTTTAATATCTTTTATGACATCCAAATGAGACTTTGATAAGTGGAAATATGATTATGATATGATGATGTTTCCATGGATGAATGTGTGAATGTGTATCAAATTGAGTATGAATATTTTTTTAATTCATTATTTTTAATTGTATGTATGCTTTAGGTGAAACTAACTCCTTGCAGCCAAAATAATTGTAATCCACAACAACTAGAGAACTAAACTCACAACCCAAGGATTCCAGGCCGATTGTAGGGGAGATTCCAAGAATGTTGGAAATATGAGAGTTACAAAAATTATGGAAGTGATAAGTGGAGTGGTCGATTATGAGTCATAAGAGAATTCAATAAGATTATAGAGCAAAGTAAAAGCTTGGATTAATTAGGAAATTGACGTGACTGTTTGCATATAGCATGTCTCTGTCATGCCATTAAAGTAGATTTTCAAACCTATTTATCTTCTTCTATATTTTTCAATTATAATTTTAGTTGAAAATACTTCATATCTCTCTATTTTGAAGGATATTGGACATCTTCATTTAATTTATATTTTTAGTCCTTATGCAGATAAGACTTCTCCATAACCTATATATTTGGATTGGTGATTAAGGAACATATTTAGTTGAAAGATATGTTTTTAAAGTTATATATTTGTTTCATAGAAAATATCTTTATTAGTTTTATGTTATGTATTCATGAATGAGAAATCTATAAATATTCTTGTCAGGTTATAGAGTTCAGTTATCTACAATAAAGATGTTTGATTTTATAGTTATGATTAGTTTAATCATGTAGCACATATTTGGTTTCTCCTATGGGTATAGAAGCTTGAGAAAGGGTCACTAAGGGTACTTCTCACCCACCTTCATTTTTTTTGTTAATTTAGATGTTCACATTATTGCAGTAATTTCAACAAATTCTGCATTACATGCATGTGAATGATATTTAGTCTCATACTTTAAGTTTTGTGATGCATTAGTGATTCATCCTCCAGAGTGATTCAAGTAGTTAGAAGTAAGAATAAGAAGTGAAAGTGAAATTGTAGAGTTCAGGTTTAGCAATTACCAATTGCAACTTGTTAAGCTGAAGGTACTTGCAACATCAATAGTAGATTAAGTTATTTTCCTTATTTTGAAATTTATGATTTATTTTCCTTTTCCAGCCTTTATTGTTTTCCTACACATGTGTAAACCACCTATACTTGACGATATAGGTTGTGTAGATTATGTGAATGCACATATAGTTTCATCATCTTCAAAATATTATGAAGCCCTGGTTGATAATTTAATGGAGTCTATGCAAGATTTTAGGGGACTATTAAATTAGGAACCCTTCCTCTGAATTTTGTGTCTAACAACAAGTTGACTAGACATTAGTGAGGCCTTACATTAATTTTCAATTAGAAGATGTTATTATGGTTGTAGACCTTGAACACACCATTTGGCCTACCCTGATTGAGGAGGACCAATACTCCTTGCAAAACCTGATGACTATTTAATGCAATCCCTTGTTACAATGATAATTTGATGATGACTTGATAGTAAACATCATGCAAAATGACTATGGTAGGGACCCATAACATCAAGAATTCTTGACATATTTATAGGATCCTTTGCAAAATATTATCCTTGTCAGTTTGTCTTAGTTAATTTCCCAAATATTTCATAATTTATTAGCTCACTAATGCATTCCAAACATAGCAAGACTTGACATCTCATTAGTGAAAACAACATCCAAGACTTTAGAGATCGTGTCAGGTAAAAAATTGAATGTTAATATTCAATTTTTAAATATACATCAGACCTTACTAATGAATGTGTTAAAAGAAATTGTAGCAACCTTTGCATGAGAAATCATGACATGATGAGGATAGACCGACAATTGTGAATGCATAGGATTTACATCAATGCTAGTTTCAAAACCATAAGAAAACCACAAAGGAGAATGAACCCTATAGTCATAGACATAGTTAAAACAAAATTGTAAAAAATACATGATGCAAGCTTTATATATCTGATCTTTGATAGTCAATGGGTGTCACCTCTAGTAATTGTTGCAAAGAAAGGAGGAAATTAGAGAGTATGTCTATACTAGTGAGAATTAAATGTTACAAATAGGAAGGGAGAATTTCTAGTCCCCTTCATTGACCAAGTGCTTGATTCATTAGTAGAAAAAAATTACTCCTTTTTGGATGGATTTAGTGGCTATGATCAAATTAAGATTTTTCTAGAAGACCAAAACAAGAAAAACATTTACATGCCCTTGGGGCACATATGCTTATTTTTCCCTACCATTTGGCCTATGTAATGCACTGGTCACTTTCCAATGGTGGCACTAAGTATATTTTCAGAATTTTCCCATGATTACATGAAGGTTTACATGGATGATTTCACAACCTATAAGAATTCATATGATGAAGCATTTGGCAATCTGAAGAAGGTGCTAAAAATATTTCATGGACACAACTTGTCCTTGAGTCATGAAAAATGTTTCATGATGATGGTATAAAGGATTGTATTGGGACATTTTGTGTCAAATGAAGGAATTCAAGTGGACCCCAACAACATTTAAGTGATATCAACACTCCCTGTGCCTCAAAGAGAAAAAAAATGTTAGAAGTTTCCTAAGACATGCCAGATATTGTAGGAGATTCATTTAGGACTTTAGAAAAATTGAAGCTCCACTACTTATTTTTCCAAAGATGTAGAATATTAATGGACAACTACATGTGAACACTCTTTTGAAGCACTCAATATAGTATTGACTAAAACCCCTATCTTGAGAGGACCAAATTGGAGCTTACCTTTCCATATCAGTACAAATACTTCTAATTTTTCTATAGGATATGCACTTGGGTAGAAGGAAGGAAACAAGGAGTATGCCGTATATTACATCAACAAAAATATACAAGGGGAAGAATTCAATCATACAGTGACAGAGAAGGAGATGTTGGAAGTGGTATATGTAGTAAACAAGTTCAAGAATTATATTACAAGATATCTAGTGTTCATACACAGTAATCATACATCAATTAGGTATCTAATGAATAGACTAGTGGTTGATGGAAGGCTTGTAAGGTGGTTACTATTGCTTTCATAATTTGACATTACCATTCTGGACTGTAGACACATAAAAATGACCTAGGCCTACAAGCTCTATTTTACCACTTTCATTCTAGCATAATTATGACATTTTAATTATGTCTTTTGTCCACCTTCAACTATCAATTAAATAATTCATAATTATTAAATTAATAGATCATATTTATTTATTGAATGTGTCACTAATTATCCAGTGTCTTCATGTAATTAAATAAAGTTCTCAATTTATTTAATTAATCTTTTCCATTTATGTCCTCCTTATTATTAAATAAATATATTTTATTTATTTATTTAATATGTCAGTAATTCTTAAGTCTTCTTATAATTAAATAGATTTATTAATTTATTTAATTAATCGATCACCTTCTCTAAATTAAATAATTATTTTAATTATTTAATTTCCTTATTTGATATTTCCTTCATTTTAAATAAAATAGTTTATTTAAAATGGCCTCACATGGTTAACTGCCACTTCTTTTAGTAAATAGTCTCAAAATCAATTATGCACTATCACACTAAATGCCTATTTTGAATTAATTTTAATTCAAAATGGCAATATTCTTCTATAAATCAAGTAATTGCTATAATTATTGATTTTCTAAGTCTCATCTTTTGCTTCAAACTTGATCTTCTTGATTTTACTAATTTTCATCTCACTACAACTTTATTCTCCATCCTTGATTTAATTTCTTAAATTAAATCTTGTCCACTCATTTTGAAATCTTACCCTAACCCTAATTGAGAGTTTCCATTTTGAATCTTGACCATTGATTCTAGGGCATTTCTCAATCTTCATTCGTCTATCCAAAATTGCATTTTCTATAAAATTCAAATTTTATCCTCATTTCGACATCTCTTAATGTTATCTCTTAATCTCTCATAGGAATCTCTCAATATTTTAGTCTAATAATCTTGCATTCTCTTGATTTTTAGCATTGTTATTTTATTGTCATTTCAGAAATCATTCAACACTTTGCTTAGGGCTAGTCCATAGTATAGTGTTGCTCATCAAAACTTGAGGGCACACTTCACATTCCAGCAAGCTAGAAGGTACAATGGAAATTAGCCATGGAGGATGAAGGATTTGGGTGAGCTCATTTCATTTATTTCCTTTATTTATTCCTATGCATTACATTGATTATTGTGGATTGGATAATATGCATGCAATTTTCTAACCATTAATCTTGCAGAAAAAGCCTCAGTTACATTGGTGAACTCGATAGTTTTAACACTTTTTTGTAGGCTATCATACGATTTTTAATTTTTTTCATTTTGCAGGTACATGTATAGAATGACGCATTCGACAGTTCCTACGTCACAACTGCTCTGTTGCACTGCATTTTCTATCTCAAGCAACACAACCACTTTGTCATGATGCACTTGTCATTTCGAGCGACACAACTGTCAAACCGAGTCGCATCCAAAAAATAAAGATTTGTGATTCCGAATAGTGCATTCACTCTACTGCGAAGGAAGTGACTGGTAAAAAGGTTTTTTTGTTTTGTCTTTCAAATT
This sequence comes from Sequoiadendron giganteum, assembly GCA_007115665.2. Taxonomy (NCBI): domain Eukaryota; kingdom Viridiplantae; phylum Streptophyta; class Pinopsida; order Cupressales; family Cupressaceae; genus Sequoiadendron; species Sequoiadendron giganteum. The sequence goes on from CM021102.1 coordinate 247,319,014, forward strand.
TCCTTTTTTTTTTGTTTTTTTTTTTTAGATTAAAGATTTTTTATACTAATCTATCTATTGCAGCGTGTGTCAAGCTGGAATCTAACCCATGGTTTTTTTTTTTTTTCCATAATCTAATCAATCATGCATTTCACTCATTTTTTAAATGAACAATCACACATTTGTATGGGTTTAAAAAGAACAATCACGCTTTCATGGGTTTAAAATGAACTATTACTTAGCTCACACTCCAAAAAGTTAAATGAACCCTTTGCTTGATAACAATACAAACAATTAAAATGAATGCGTGTTTGTTATGTTTTTTGATTTAGTTAATTGTCACATCTTCACACTTTCAATTTGGTTCTAAAAAGAACAACCATGTGAGTATGAGTCAAAAATATTGGTGTTCTCTCTCTTTGTTTTTCAATGAAGATTGATTGAACTACGAATATGTTTGCTCATTTATGTTAACCTTAGAAACTAGGCCTACTTTGGTGGAAAAAATTACTCACCCCAAAGTGACTCAAACCGACAACGAGGCTCTTTGACCAAGCTACTCTCGACCAGTATACAAATGTGAATCTTAAGGGAAAGCCTAGGATTACGAGTGTAGATATTTCATATGGACCAAGTAGTACTCCCCAAAACCCTATTGAGCTTAACCTCTTCAAGCTGGAGTTCCTTCTTAATGGAGCTTAATCTTGTGCCCCATGTATGACCACTTGAATGGGTGCCTGAATTAAAACCCTTGTTGTTAGTGTGATCAATCTACCATGGGAGTTTCATGGAGGTTGGAAGCTTGGTTTCCTTGAGAAGTGAGTGCACTATAAGAGGGAGCTTGTGGGGCCAAGCTTCTGAATTCATTTACTAAGAATATGTGGCTGGAGTAAAATCCACGTGGGATCCAAAAGAGTATTGTCTTTACAGCCATAAGGATTTGTAAATGTTTTCTATGTGGTTGTTTTTCAATTTTTTACATCATGTGTTTACCAAGTGTATTCAGACAACTTGAACAAATGAACATCAACCCCAAAATCTGAAACAACACTTCCAAGTTGAAACAAATTCCCTGCAATCTACTGAAATTTTCGTTAAAACCACTTTCTGCGACGCAACTACTATTTCAAACTGCAAGTACTAAATTTTGAGCCACAATCACTCTGTTGCAACACATGTGAAACTTAAAATTCCTCAATTGACTCTCTTTTACCACAATTGCTTTACCAAACAGTGCAATGGTCATTCTAAACCGCATTTTCTTGCTTAAGCATTGCAATCGCCTTTCTTGTAACTTAAAACACCGCAATTGACTATCTTTCACTATAATTGCATTACCAAATTCCACAATCTCCATTTCAAACTAAATTTTCTTCCTTAAGCACCACAATCGCCTTTACTGTAATGCATCTAATTGTTTGTGATGCAATTGGTGCAACGCATTTGCCATTGCCCAAAAGAATTTCACTTCATTGCCAGAAAATTGAGACTCCATTTTGTCCATAACAGATTCCAGTCATTTTCTCCATTATTCCTATCTACAACCAGATCCTGAGTTGGTCAACTTTCATCATCTTTTCATTTTAAGTTGCATTCTTAGGTTATCATAGGATTCCATTTCATTTCCTATAAATGTATTATTAGGCTTTCCCATCATTCTAGACACTCATTTTTTACAGATTTTAGGAGTAGATTCCTTACCATCCTTTGTCAAAAAATTTCATTCAAGAGCAGGTTATCATTGGACTTGATCAACCATTTTTCTTTAGTCATCACCTTTTGTGAACTATTTCCCACTCATTAGTCTAGTGTGGAGATTTCACTTTGTCCTACTTAGTCCTTTTTACAAGTCCATTGGCATCCCCAAACTGAAGCATTGTGAATTTTTTTATGGTCAAGTGTTTATCTCCTTAGATTTACCAATAGTGAGTGCATCTTAGAATCCTTTGCATTTGCATACCATTAGTCTTTTCACTTTTAGTCTCATCCAATTTGCAGTAGTATCCTTTGCATTTACATACCTTTAGTTTCCTTTTAGTCCCATTTTTCATTACCACTTACCATCATTTCATAGCATTATTTTATTCCAAAAAAACCCAAAAACATAGTGTCATAAATTTTGCATATTTAGGTCATCCTTAACCATTTTGCAAAGTTGAGCAAAAATTTTTATGGTTGAAACTAGATTACAGAGAAAGAAAAGACTCATGGGTTATTTTGGTCAAGACACCAACTTTCTCAATTTCACCAATGACATGAATTCATTCCCTAATAAAATGAATACCTTTTCTAATGACATGGGAAATTATATTATCAATCCTTTTAGTGAGATGTCATTACCACCCTCTTCACACAATCCTTTTGAACAATTTTTTTGCAGAGACCAAAATGGGGAAGTCTTTGAAGAAGACATACAAGCTGCTGCCCAAAACCCGAAAGTGGCCTCTTTTGTGGAAGAATTTGTTATATATGACTCAGCCAGATACCTAGCTATTCTCCTTAAGTAAGGGGCTAGGTTACCAAAAGGATTTGACCTCAACACTATTAGAGCAACTTCTCTGGATCCTTAATCGCACAATACTTTCATAAGAGCCACTCTACAAAAGGTCATTAAAACCATTAATGCTACCTCCCTTGGTCATACTACCACCACAACCAATGCATCCACTATGATCAACACAATGTCTATTGGGGGATCATACACCCAAACTAACACCACATCACAATCCATCCCCCCACAAACATCCACAGTTTCTTCACAAACTTTTGGATCAACTATGGGTGCCATCACTTCAAACCTCTTTGGGACATCATCTACCTCCATGGGTACATCGAAAAATCTATTATTAGGTTCCTCTAATACAATGGAAACAAACTCATCAAACCATTTTGGGAGGAATAAACGAAGAGTTTTCATTCAAGGCACCCAACCTAATGTCCCAAATTCCTCACAGGTTAATGCCAACATTCCTTTGAGGAAAAATACCAACATTCCTCAAGGCTATAATTATCTATTTGGGCAAGGCAATCAAGGCACCCAATATTCCATTCCATTTGGGCATCAACATGCTCAAGGCTAACAAGGCCCCCAAATTTTATCCCACATGGATGGATCCCATGTCCCCACTTATGCTTCTCAAGTTCATACACAACAACACATCCCTCACCAAAATTCTCATTTCCAACAACTTCTAAATTAGAACACTTATTTTTCTCACCAAAAAAAAATCCCAAACCAACACATCTCATCACAATAGGTGGGCACTCAATCCATACCTATCACCAACATGTGTGATTCTACCAACAAACCAATTGTGCAGGCACTCACACTCAAACTTGCTACTCTTGGATATGCCACTATTTCCTCATGGATATGTGGTGCCACATTTCCCTAAATACAAAGGAAAGACAAACCCCATTGAACACATAAAAAAATATACCACCAATTGCATGGAAATTGCATATGAACAAACTTATCTCATGAGACACTTCTCTAGAAGTCTCACAGGCCATGCACTAGAGTGGTTCTCTCTATTGCCTAAAAGAATCAAAACATGGGATGAATTGGAAAACAAGTTTTTTGAAAACTATGCCTATAACATTGACACAAATATTGGCATTGCCTCCTTATGTAGACTTACCCAAGAGGATGTAGGAGAGAATTTTATCCAATTCTTTCAAAGATGGAGAACCTTAGCAACCAGATGTTCGGTAAAAATACCTAAAAAGGAGAAATTCACCATGTTTGTACAAAATCTCCTAGGACCGCTAAGATATGGCTTACAAGTCCATTGTTGTACCACCTTTGTTGACCTTGTTGAAAATGGCATTCAACTTAAACAAGCCTTGATCACAGAAGGCGAATTAAAATATTGTGGAAAAACAATCAACACCACCACAAACACTAACCCAAGTGCTTCTAATGACAAAACCAAATACTGGGTTAAAAATAAACACATCACCAATGATGGTGTGGATGATGCGAAAATTGTCAATGCAATAGGCCATGTACTCACCATCAAAGGAGTTCAAAATCAAAATGCACCTGTGACTACATTGACACCAACTACCAATGCTATTCAAAATAATCCTTCTCAATCTAATTAAAGGTAGCCCAATCAACCACTATAATTTCAAAAATGCACATACACCCCCTTAGGTGAGCCTATTGAAATTGTCTTCAATAAACTTATCCAAAATGGTGTCATATCTTTGGAAGAACCTAAACCGTATGACCTTGGTCAGTTCAAGCCATCACGGTGAGAAGATAATGTATTTTTTGTTTACCATCATGTCAAAGGGCACAAAAATTCCTCTTGCCATCACTTACAAAATCTTGTGCAAGACCTTATAGAAAACCATACCATTGAGTTGGGAGGTTAGCCGTTTGCATCTAATTCAGATCATACAATCCACAAGAACCCATTGTAGGATCATGGTTCTAGTAACCCCTCCTCATTTGGCACAAAAGAATAAAAATAATCAAGCCAATCACGTCTGTCCTTCCTTCAATTATTCTAGTGGTACCATCATTAACAATCTTTGTGTTGCTGATGAAGATAAATGAGTCAATACCATTACCATCAAAAAGGCCCTGGAATGCAATGTCTGCACACATAAAGTCATGGTCACCATCCCAGGTCCCTATGCTCATCATCCTCAAATTACCATGCCTCGTTCGTTAGCCAAGCTACCAAAACTTAAGCCAAAGTTCAACCTTATCGAGCAATTGAAGAAAACACCCACTCAAATCTGCATCATTGAATTGATCTACATCTCGCCCACACTTAAGGCCATCTTGGATAAATTTCTACAATAGTCTTCCATCCCAAACAACATTGATGCCAATAATTTTGAAACTATGGTCAGATATTTGACTTCACCTCACCACATTACCTTTTCGGACATTAAATATTCCTCACCCAAACCATCTCATAATGATGCCCTTCATATCGAGGTTTTTGTCCATAAACATAAAGTTAGATGAGTCCTAGTAGATGGTGGAGTAGGGTTAAACATATTCTCTTTAAAATTGGTTGAAGCTCTTGGCTTCTCTGATGCATGTGTGGATGCTACCAACAGCATTTTCATCAAGGTGTATGATGATGAAGAACGTGCTTCTAAAGGTGTCATCACAATTACAATTCATGTGGGACCAGTTATTTTAGATACAACATGCCAATTCCAGGATCATGACATACATTACAATATCTTACTTGGTTGCCCATGGATTCATGCCTTAAATTCCATTCCTTCCACATACCACCAATGCCTGAAGTTCCCTTTTGATGGTACTAAAATTACTATCCTAAGAGACCCTAATCCATTTCAATACTATACCAATCTGATAGCTACTATTGAGCACTAGGTACCTATCAATCCAGAAGCCTCAGCTTCCACCTCTTCAAAATATATTGACCCATATGCACTCACCAAATCATCCATTCCATCGACTTCCATCACACCATCCTCCTCGGCCTCCATACCAAGTAATTACCTTTAGATCCAGGACCTTGGCTATGGAGAATTCAAATTGAATATGACTTACTATATCACCATAATACCTAAGCCACCTAAATTATATGGTAGACTATGTTTCGCATTCATGCTTAAAAAAAAATTCAATGTTCTGCCAAAAATAGTATTCACACTATGGGGAGATATGAGTAATGAAGTCATTATTGACATAGCTAACTAGATCTACAAAGACCTAGAAGGATTACCTCCACTACTAGTGCATCTCTATGGAAAAGGCTATGACATATGCAACACACTGGGTTTTGATGGCACAAGTGGCCTTGGAAAAGTCAACAATGGAAGGAGAGAACCTATTATTATTTCTACAAGACCGAGGTACATAGGGCTAAGGTTTGACCAACTCGGAACTGAAAATTGATGTACCTATGAAATTTCACATGAGGACATAACGACTCCAAAAAGTGGCGAGACAAGTGAAGAATCCCTTACCAAAACTGACTCTAATGAATGGGAATGGGGATTTGAGAGAACCCTAAGTAACAATGATATTGATGAACTATTCTTGGAACCTGGCAAACCCCATTTTGAAGAAAGATTCTGGCAAGAATACAACATTGATCCTATTGACCATCATTCTAAAAATAAGGAATGGGTAAACATTCCTTGGGATCTAGAAGAACATAAATTATCATTGGCAACATCCGAATTACCCCACCCCATTCCCAACCCACCCATGAGCCTGACATGCCTGAACCTACTGTCCATGCCTCTAAACTACCAGCCACTAGTCATGATGTTGATACTTTTATCCCCTATTATGACTATGAATAAAACTCAATTTAATCTGAATATGGTCAATCCATTGAATCTGACACAAAAGTTGAAATTGACAACTTTTCCTTCACACTTGAGGCTTCAATTTGCATGCTTTTTGCATCTTCCCCATCTTTTAATAGAACTGACGATGGGATTTTCCTTCTTTACCCACAACTGATTGACTAGGACCAACAAGAGCCACCTTCTATGGATATCTTTTAGAATGATGAGGCAATTGTAGAGTTCATGGGATTCCAAGAGGGCATATTGTGGGGTGATCACAAAGAAGGATTTTCTATTGACCTAGATTGTGCAACTTACTTTGGGGAGACTTTGCAAACCTCTAGTCATAAAAATAAAAAGAATAAAATAAAAAAAGAAATGTATTTAGGTGAAAACCACAAGGCGCCTTCTAATAATAAAATAGTAAAAATAAAGGACATATTTGAAGGTGAAAACCTCTTTGAGGTGCCTAAGGATGGAGGATTGGACTTTCTTCCCGTAACATAGGAAAAATTGCCAATGCTTATCTAATACACCATAGAATTTAACATAGCTACACTTGAGAACCCCAAAATGGTTCTCTTGGCCACATTATTGTCAAAAGAAGAAAAACCTAAATTCCAACAATTATTCATAGAAAGGAAAGTTAACTTTACATGGTCATATGTTGGCATGCTAGGCCTAGATCTAGAATTGGTATTGCATCATCTTCCTTTAATTCTAGGTATCAAACCAATCAAAAGAAATTGTGTAAAATGCATCCATAGATCGCACTACTTGTAAAGGATGAACTAAAGAAGGTAGTGGATGTTGGATTCATAAGATCAATAGACTATGTTGACTAGATATCCAACATTGTCCCTATCACAAATCCAAATGGACAAATCTGCATCTGTACGGATTTTAGAGATTTAAATAAGGCTTGTCCAACAGATGATTTCCCATTATCGAATATAGACATGATTGTTGACATGACAACAAGGAATGAGAATTTGTCTCTCATGGATGGTTTCTTGGGCTATAACCAAATCTGCATTACACTTGATGATCAGCACAAAATGGCATTCACATGCCCATGGGGAACATATTGTTGGAATGTCATGCCTTTTGGCTTAAAGAATATAGACGCTACATACCAAAGAGGTATGAAAACAATATTTCATGACATGGTGCATATACTAATGGATGATTATGTGGATGACCTCTTGGCCAAATCTTTGACATAGAAGGATCATCTTAGGGTCCTGGACAAAAAATTTAGATGGCTAGAAGATTACAAGGTTCATTTGAACCCAAAAAAGTGTCTTTGGCATTACTTCAGGCAAACTATTGGGCTACATAGTTTCACGATGAGGCATAGAGGTTGATCCAACAAAGGTGAAAGAAATACTGGGCATGCCTCCACCAAAAGGAATTAGTGAGCTGAGAACACTTCAGGGTAGACTATAGTCCATCTGATGCTTCATCACATAGTTGGTAGACAAGTGCCAACAATTTCAGTACCTGTTACACAAAATTATCCCCTTTATACGGATAGACAAATTCCAAACAACCTTCGAAAAAATAAAATAATATCTATTGACACTGCCTATCCTAATGTCACCCATTGAATGCAAGCCATTGATCCTATATGTGTTTTCAACTACAAACACACTCGGGGCATTATTGGCACAAAATGACTATGAGGAAAAAGAAAGAGCCATATACTATATCAGTCGCACATTGATAGGATATGAACTTAATTGTACATCTGTGGAATGTGCATGTCTCATAGTTGTCTTTGCAACACAAAAACTAAGACATTACATGTTGAATCAACAAATCCACCTAGTGGCTAAGATCGATCCACTAAAGTATCACCTCAGTTGGGCAACATTGACAGGCCGATTAGCAAAGTGGGTTATGGTTTTGAGTGAATATGACATACAATATGTTGAGTGCAAGGAAATAAAAGGGGAGGTAATAGCAGATCAACTTGCAGGTGCACCCATCCAAGGCACTGATCCACTGATAACTAATTTTCCCAATGATTCTATCTTTCATACAGAGCCTGCATCACCATGGAAACTATATTTTGATGGGTGTGATACTGGTCATGGCTCAAGGGCTGGTATCTTGTTCATCAAACCACAAGGGGATTCAATTCCTAAGGTATTCTAGATTTCCTTCCCTTGTACTAATAACATTGCAGAATATGAAGCACTTGTCATAGGACTCAAAATTGCAATTAAATGGAAAATTTAGACTTTGCTAGTATTTGGGGATTCTTAGTTAGTTATCAACCAAGTGAATGATGATTATGAAACAAAAAATGAAAAGTTGCTCCCCTACAAGAAAATGGTGGATAGCTTCTTGACATATTTCAAAATGATTTCTTTTGAACAAATCCCAAGGATACAAAATAAAGCAGTCGATGCCATGGAAACTATTAGATCTCTCTTAGACATCCCCAAAAATATGTCACAATTTGAGTTCTTAGTGGAATAGTTGTTGATGCTTTCATATGACATCCTAGAGTCAAAAATGCTATGTGAACTTGTTAGTCCTAGTTCACCTTGGTATCAGGACATCTATGATTATCTGAAGTCCCAAACCCTACCACCCAACATATCCAATAATCAAATAAAATTCTTCATCCAAAAAGCTGCCCGAAACACCATCGTCAGTGACACCCTATACCGTTGTGGCTTTGATAACACCCTTATTCATTATCTTGACACTGATGAAGCCCAGAAAAATTTACGAGAAGTAAATGAGGGTATATGTAGATCTCATTCGAGGGGCCCAACTTTAGCTAGGAAAGTCAACAAACTTGGATACTATTGGCCAACACTAGAAAAAGATGCTCTTCAGTTTGTCAGAGCATGTTGAAAATTCTATGTACACAGTGACCTAATCCACGCACCTACACACGAACTGAGACTGATCAATTATTCATGGCCCTTCCAACAATGGGGACTTGACCTTGTGGGAAAGATCCATCCATCCTCCTCTAACGGCCATAAATTCATAATCACCACCACTGAGTACTTTACGAAGTGGATTGAATTTTTCCCCCTCACTTACATCACCAATAAAAATATATCTAAGTTTATCCTTAATTACATCATCTACTAGTATGTTTTTTCATAGTCCATCATCATGGATAATGGTCATCCATTCAAAAATTAGGACATTCATGAACTCTGTGAGCGATTCCACATCCAACATCATTTCTCCACCCCATATTATCCATAGGGCAATGGTCAAACTGAGGCATCAAATAAAACAATTCTTCGCATTATTAAGAAGACTGTCAATGATGTTGGCCAAGATTGGCACCTACAACCCAATCCTGTCTTGTCGGCCTACCGTACCAGCATTCGTACACCCATTGGAGCCACTCCATTTTCCCTTGTCTACAGATCTGAGGCCATATTTCCCATTGAGGTTGAAATTCCTTCTCTCTGAGTATCCTTGAAGGGATTGATCGATGATGAAGCTCATATAGATAGTCTCACCTACATGAGCTAGAAATGTTACAAGAAAGATGACAAAATTCCTTGAATCACTTGTAGGCATATCGAAATCATCTCTACGAGAGCTATAATAAGAGAGTGATGGTAAAAAAAATTGAAATTGGTGCCTTGGTCCTCATGGAGAATCAAAGAAATTAGGTTGACTATGAAAAGCCTAGAAATTTTGAGCCTAATTGGCTCAATCCTTATATTATTACTGCAGGTTTTAGTTCTAGAGCTTATCAATTAGCCACACCTGATGGAGAATAGTTGACATAACCCATCAATAGCCTACATCTACCAAAGTTCTACACATAGCATAAGAGAGCTTGGCTAAAAACCTAAAAATACAAAAATAAATTAAAAATACGAAAAAAATTGTCCCTTGATGAAAACCTGGCAAATAGGGGTAGTGGTGACACCAAAAAAATAAAAAAATGGCAAAAAAAGTAAAAAGAAACATTTGTCCAATAGAGAAAACTTGGAAAACAGGCACTTTGGATAGGTACGATGGTGAAAACCTGGCAAACACGTGCCATGCATAGTCGATCGTTGCTACACCATCTACTGTTACTCTAATCGGCCTTTATCCACTTTGCATAATCATGACAACTTGCACATTCAATAAATTTGTCATAAGTCCTGTCCATTCCATCCATGGCTAGAATTGGTTGACATCACCCCTTGCATATCCTTGCCTTTTGTCCCACGTTTACCTATTTCCATATCATTCAGCTCGGGTAATCCTTGACCTATCTGGGGGCAAGACCTTTATAATGTAACTATAGTGGGTGTCGCACATGATCTGACATTCGTAAAAAGTCCTTCAAAAATCCTGAAAAAATCCTAAAAAATATGAAAAAAAGTCTTGAAAAAAGTCATAAAAATCATATAAAGTCCTAAAAAAAAGACCTAAAAATCAGAAAATGTCCTGAAGAAAATACAAAAAATTCAAAAAGTGTCAAAAATCTCAAATTAGAGTCAAGTTTGTCCCATCATGTCAAGTCAATCATGTCACCTAGTCTTTTTCCTAGTTTGAACTACGTTGTCTCTGCACATTTTCTACATAGGCAAGATTCATCTTTGAATCCTCGAGACATTAGGTCAGTCCTTCTAGGTTTGTCAAAATAAAATCATGGTTCAATATTTTTGTCCTTCAGACAAAGTCATTGGCCATGTCAAACTACGAGGTCTCTAAGTGCATGACCTAGGCAAGGCCATCAATCAATGAGCCCTCAAGGTCATACTAGGTCAATCCATTAGGGTTCATGGCACTACACTTTCACACATGTCAAAAATATTCAAATCAAATTGTCTCTCAATCTAAAATAGACAATCTATCAGAAAATATATTTCATCAACATTTCAGTCAAATCAGCATGTTAGCAATGGCATGTATTCAAATTCTATCAAGATAAATCAACCTATCAAAAATTTTGGGTTCTTCTTCAGATGTGTCCTTATTGGAAGCAACTCTTGTCATTTTCTTCATGCTTTTGGATGTGTCCTTCCTAAGCATCATCATCATCATCATCTAGCATTTTGATGGATTCTCCTAAACTCCAAGAATCGATCCTCTTGATATCAACATCATTCAGGATGTGTCCTTCTTGAATCTGGTATCACTCGACATTTGGAAACCTTGACCCCGTCAACTTTGGCAGTTCGACATTAAAACACTTGGCATTTTAAACACTTGGCAAACACTATTTTGTCTTTTTTGATGATTATCATGATATTAATTCTTTATGTCAGAAGAACCACGATGTATCATGATGATCATCCTTGTCCTTTTGATCATCTTGCTACTAGTTTCTCAAGGATGTCCTGACTTCAGGATTTAGAGGAGCAACGATGTAATATGATGATTTTCTTATCTGTTGTTAACTATCATGTGGATAGTTTATCGATGATGTCTTGACATCAGGATTTAGAGAAAAATCGACGTCTCATGACTAGCCTTGTCTATCTACGGTTGGTTATGACAAAATGACTATGGGAAATTGTGTTCCTTGTATGAGTCATGATCATCCTTGTCTGTGATTGTTGATCTACATGATGGTTTGACCTTGCACACTATTGATCTATGTCATATCATAGTGTTTGTCAGCCATCATGAAATTTTCACCGAATGATGATTAAGAGCAACAACTATTATAGTACTATGGAAAGTGTTGAAGGATTTTTGTGTTTTAAACTAACATGCATATCTTTCTCTACATTAACATTCATCTTCGTCTCCTCTTCTTCCATCCTCTGATGATATCTTATGAGATCCAAAAATGTAATTACATACATGATCATATGAGCATCATATTTCACATTTGCATAAATCAAATACCATAATTCACATTGCATAACATTATCATCAATTCATCTTGCATACATCATAACCATCATTTGCATTAACATATAGGAATCATATCATCATACATTGCACAATACATACATACATGAACATATCCATAACGACATCCATAACCATAAAACATGATGGTCATATATCTAATAACATCATAAATGCATCACATCACATAGCATCATATAATAGCATAGGAACATCATAATGCATTACATCATAAAACAAATCATATAGTCTACATCCAAAAGCATCTCATATATATCTCAAAAGGAATATCATGTCACAGGATAAAGTCATAGGATATTCCAAAAATGGACCTCACAAGCTCGAGTGTCAATAAATACAATGTCTCATACAAATAACAAAGTACAAATCCTATGTTGTGCCCCCTCCATCCCATGGAGGTGACTCATGAGGCAGTTGCGGTTGACTCATCAGATGAAAGGTAACTTGAATAGGCATGGTGTCCTGATCCTGACTTTGAGATCCTGAAGGCTTGATGATAGGAGGTTGGCTTTGGTCTTTCTGATGTCCTAATGACACTGATCTATGACTATACCCTAACCTATGGCTATGGCCTGGTGAATGACTATGCGAATGATGTGACCTATGACCTAAAGACTGACCAAATGAAGTGGAACCCCGAACACTCTTATGACTATTTCTATGTGACCTACTGCTATTGTGAGTCTGTGTGCCACTACCTGTCCTACTGTGCGACCTGGATAACCCTAGGTCCCATCTCTCTGGTGGAATGGTCTACTCATATAATAATTTGTATCAGCCCTTTCTCTTGGCCATCCTAGCCAACTCCTTGGCCATTTCCCCTGACAATCCTACACACAACTATGCAAACTTGGTCACCCATCTGTCTAACTCCTACCATCAAATAATAGCCTAGTCTTGCTCTACCCTCACTACCTCCAACTTAGTTGTGTGGGCCTTGTTCTGAGATGAGGCCACATCTAATCTTCTCTGAAGATCTACAATCCTCTGATCCGTAGTGGCATCCATCGGTAGAGTGGGTAGCCTATCCCCCTCCTCATCTCCATCAATCATTCCCTCTCATAGCCTCCTCTCTACCTCATCCTCCTCCTCCCTCAACTCCTCTCCAGGTGATCCCACAATATTGGTTTACAATTTCTGGGCAAACTGGACACTAAACTATTTTCTTTTAACTAAATCTTCACTTTTGGGCTCCTATAGCGGCTAAACCGTGAGGAATTTGAAGATGATGCAAACTAGTGATTTGTGAAGTTTTGTCTATAGATTCTAAAAATATTTTTTCAAAAATTTTGGAATCAGATTGCACTTTTTTTTTCATCTCCTTCAAAAACTAGTTTTTATCAATAAACAACATTTTTAAAAAGTGATGCTCACCATATACAACATAATTTTTTTTGTAAGAAGGATAATTTTTTTTTTTTTGAAATTTAGATTTGCAACTATGATATCTAACCAGTTCATTTGGTTTCATAGTATTTTATTTAACATTTTTTCCTTAATCAAGTTTCAAAGTCAAACCAATTACAATTGAGACATAGGCGGACTGTATACAACATAAATTTTTATGTATGTATCAAAATTCAAATTTATTTTTTTAATGGATCAAGGACATCAATACCCAGCCTTAACATATTTTTCAAAATTTTATTTTGATAATATACTATTTTTCCACATGTGTAGAACAAAGAGCTTGATTTTTAGTGAAAAACCTATATTCACAAGAAATAAAAAATAAATATAATAATCAAATTTAATTTAATTAAGATTATACTTTTCTAGAAGCTTATAATAAGGACTACATACTAAAAAAAATTAAATTAAATTAATTCATTTAATCCCCCAAAAGGTAAATCAAAGGTGGTTTTTTATCAGCATTTTGATAGGTGTAAAGGAGACTTCATTATAGGTATGGTTTAAAACTAGCGGGGTTCTATCCAAGGGGGCTTGGTCTAATGTGGTTTGATCAAATCCTCTTCAATGGGAATCCTTTAAATGGAACTTTTCTAGGCTTAAATCATTATATTTTTTAAAATATGTGATTTTAGCAAAAAATAGGATCTCCCAGAAAGTGTAAACCACTATTAGGGCAGCACCCCTCCGCTGATCTCCTCCACATCAATGTCTAGCGGGTGATACACTACAAAAAGGGTCATCCTCTAATAGCATCTCCTCCTCCCCTCTAGCCTCCACCTCCTCCTCCCCTCAGACCTCTACCTCCTACCTACCTAACTGCTCTCCCTCCTCACCCTCCTCCCAGATGGGTGACAATGGTCTACCACCCACTCTCTATCTAGCTCTCTTGGCAGCATTTTCCATCCATCACCCCTCCTCCTCCTCACACCCCTCCCATCTCTGCCATCATCTCCACCCCCACCACCCCCATCATCTCCCCCACCTCTCCCTCCATCTCCACAACCACCATCTCTCCCTTTTCCCCCCTTGTCATCTCTCCCTCCATCTTTTCCACCCTAACCTCCCCTTCGTACCTGTGGGATGATTGATCTACGATCTATAGGAGCTCGACCATCTGGGTCTATCAATGGAATGGGCCTGTGAACCTACCGCCAAGATTCATACTCCACAAATGTCCCTGCATCTATTGGACCTCCTCTCCAGCCCCAGTATTGTGCCACTAAGCTATCAATTTTCTGCTCTACCACTGCCATTGCTATCGGTGGCCCCCATACCATTTCCCTAGACGGTCGTGCATACTCTGTCATTCTAACTGTCACAACTTGTTGCTCACCAAACTGTTGTAATACTTGCTGGGATACGTACATCTCAATGATGTGTTGAATCTGCACTATATGACCAATTAGGTATCTAAACTATTTGCACAATGAAAGATGGCCATCCTCATCTGGCCACTTGGCACAATATATGTATAGCCTCCATACAAAGCTAACTAGTGTGTCAATCTAATGTGGCCAATACCCGATATCTCCCACACGGGTCTAGCTAACTAAATCAACGTACATATAAACATAGGGCATGTC
Organism: Sequoiadendron giganteum; assembly: GCA_007115665.2. Classification (NCBI taxonomy): domain Eukaryota; kingdom Viridiplantae; phylum Streptophyta; class Pinopsida; order Cupressales; family Cupressaceae; genus Sequoiadendron; species Sequoiadendron giganteum. The sequence continues at coordinate 247,334,151 of CM021102.1, forward strand.
ATCGCCCAATTGTTGAATCTATACTAGTGGGTGGAAGATGAGAATGTGCTCTCATGCCTAGATCATTAGTAAAATCATTCCATAGCTAATACTCTAACCCTTCTAATAAACAACCTCACATAGCTGATGGTACAACATGGCCAACAAGCAGGGTCCCCAAGAAAACATTGTCTTCTATGCATGCATGCACACTAGTACATCCCCCATCCTATGGGAAATCCATGACCATAGCAATTAGGAATCAACACCTCAACAATTAAGGTCATAAGCATGGCATCCCATTGTGCGTAATGGTTAGCCACAAAATCCCACTCGATCTCATATCCATGGATGTCTAAACTGGTACCATCTGCATCATCATTCATCTCTCCTAGGGCATGTCACCCTCTGTGTGGATCATATACTACTCTCTCCCCACTAATCGGGATGCACAAAATGTGATACACATCCTCCAGGGTAACGGTAGCCTCTCCTGTAGGTAAATGAAAGGAACATGTCTCTAAATGCCATCTCTCGTAGAGTGTCGTCTATAATCCCATGTTTGCTTGAATAATGAACATATAAGTGATGTAATATAACCCTATTCGCATCAACCATTGTCTCTCCCTATCACTCAGTCGATCTCTGAAAGCATAGGTAGGAGGTCTTAACTCTTAAGTATAAATAGGCACTAATCATCTTTGCACGCATAAACAAGGGTTAGCACACATGGATTAGCAATACCCCACATTACTACTATCTGAGAAACCAAAAATACATTTGAAAAAATATCCTACACTAAGTAAACTCTGGTCAACCTTGGTCAATGACAATTGCATCGTGTTGACTGCAATTGTGTTGCACTAAGTGACATGCAGCTCTACATTTCGCATTTGCATTGCACTTTACCAGATGTGTCATTTTAGCTAGCAATTGCACACCTTTATAGCGATTGTGTCTGTTGGTATGGAAATTGCATCATTTTATAATGATTGCGTCATTTGGCAAAGTGGTTGTGCCGTAATATCACAATTGTGTTGTTGATTACCACACTTGCATCACATTTTGACGCATGCATCGTTTGCCCTATCAATTGCATTTTTTTAAACTTTGACTCACCCACCCATTGCATTTGCGTCATGATGCAATCAAATGCGTTGAACGTGAAATAATTTGCAATTTATGTGATGACATTTGTGTCACAACGCATTTGTTTTCCCCCCTTAACCCTCATAAATGCACAAAAGTTTAAAAAATTAAAAGTCAGATAGGGTACTTAACAGTGCCTTTGCACCCTTGGGTCATCAAAATGTCCTCACACGATAACCACAGTGCGTTTTCATTGGAATCACCATCGTCTCCTCATGCTCTACTCTCCAAAATCTCTAAATAGCAAATGTGAAAATGACACTTGGTTTGGCTTTTTCAACTTATTTATAGTTTGAGAATTAGGGTTTGACCTAATGGGTTTATACTAGAGGCTCATTTCACCACCTTTGACTAGCATTTTCACTTGCTCAACATCTTCCATTTTCGAAACCGATCATTCTGTTGTTTTTTTGGTCATCAAATTGATTAATCGGGACACTTTCCAAATTTTCTTCTTATCTCGAGCCAAAATTCAAAAATTTTCCCGAGGGGGCATAGGCACTTCATACCTTCACTGAGGAATATTCTTGACTTTTTTAATTTTTCATAACGTGATAAACTACATTATGACAAAGAGGGGCAAATGTAGACACATAAAAATGACCTAGGCATGCAAGCTCTATTTTACCACTTTTGGCCTATCATAATTACAACATTTTAATTATGTCTTTTGTCCACCTTCAACTATCAATTAAATAATTCATAATTATTTAATTAATTCATGTCTTTTTATTCTTCATGATTATTAAATAAATAGATTTTATTTATTTATTTAATGTGTCACTAATTATCTAATGTTTTCGCGTAATTAAATAAAGTTCTCAATTTATTTAATTAATCTTTACTATTTATGTCCTCCTAATTATTAAATAAATATATTTTATTTATTTATTTATTTAATATGTCACTAATTCTCAAGTCTTCTTATAATTAAATACATTTATTAGTTCATTTAATGAATCGATCACCTTCTCTAAATTAAATAATTATTTTAATTATTTAATTGCCTTAGTTGACATTTCCCTCATTTTAAATAAAAATGGCCTCACATGGTTAACTGCCACTTCTTTTAGTAAATAATCTCAAAATCAATTATTTACTATCACACTAAATCCATATTTTGAATTAATTTAAATTAAAAATGGTAATATTCTTCTATAAATCGAGTAATTGCTAAAATTATTGATTTTCTAAATCTCATCTTCTTGTTCAAACTTGTTCTTGATTTTACTAATTTTCATCTCAATTTCACTTTTATTCTCCATCCTTGATTTAATTTCTTAAATTAAATCTTGTCCACTCATTTTTTGAAATCTTACCCTAACCCTAATTGAGAGTTTCCATTTTGAATCTTGACCATTGATTCTAGGGCATTTCTCAATCTTCAATCTCATCCATCCATCCAAAATTGCATTTTCTATAAAATTCCAATTTTGTCTTCATTTTGACATATCTTAATGTTATTCTTAATCTCTCATAGGAATCTCTCAATCTTTTAGTCTTTTAATCTTGCATTCTCTTGAGTTTTAGCATTGTTATTTGATTGTCATTTAAGAAATCCTTCAACACTTTGCTTAGGGCTAGTCTATAGTATAGAGTTGCTCATCAAAACCTGAGGACACACTTAGCATTCCAACAAGCTAGAAGGTACAATGGAAATTAGCCATGGAGGATGAAGGATTTGGGTGAGCTCATTTCATTTATTTCCTTTATTTATTCATATGCATTCCATTGATTATTGTGGATTTGATAATATGCATGCAATTTGCTAAACCTTAATCTTGAAAAAAAATCCTTAGTTACATGGACAAGCCAGACAAATAAATTGTAATGTTATATGTTCTATCCAAACTACCAACCAAATCAGAGATGTTGATTAATTCATTTCCTAAATGAGTATTTTTTTTATCCATCTCTACATACACCTTGGTTTGTAGAAATTTCCAACTATCTAGTAGTAAGATAGACACCACCTCATTTCTACCCAAGATAAAATAGACAATTGGTCCACAAAGAGTTTTTCCTACTCCTGGATAGTTGGATACTTATTCTACATAGGATCGGATAACATTATGAGGATATGTATCAAAGAAGATGAAGTATATGACATTATTATAGAATTCCATTATACACCCTATGGGGAACACTTTGTAGCGAAGAGGATAGCTCATAATATTCTCACCACTTGCTATTATTAGCCAACACATAATAAGTATGTAGTAAAGTACACAATGGGTTGTGATAGGTGTCAAAGAATGGGAAGGCCAATATAGAAAAATGAAATTCCATTGCATCCATAGTTAGCAATGGCACAATTTGATAAATGTGGATTAGATTTTATTGTCCCCATATCACCAACATACAAGAAAAATGAGTACATACTAGTATGCACAGATTACCTTAGAAATTCAGTGAACGTTAAGGCTTTACAACTTTCTATGGATGGTAATATGGAAATAATTCTCTATGAGTACATATTTAAAAGATATGGAGTTCCAAGGGAAATTTTCATAGACCAAGGGCCTTATTTTACATTAGAGTTTATCAAAAATTTATTTCAAGAGTATGAGATTAGGCATAGGAATTTCACACCTTGCCACTCTGAAGCTAATGGATAGGTTAAAGTCACAAACAAGGAGATTGCAAACATCCTAAAAAATATCGTACAAATTGATAGGAAATATTTGGGAGCTAGGTTTCCTAAGGTAGTTTGGGCCTATAGGAAATCTTGGAAGACCACAACAAGGTTTACATCATATGAATTGGTGTATGGAGAGAGAGTAGTACATCCTATTGAGTTTGAGTATAAAAAATTCAGAACAATTGTTCAATTGGGAATGGACTTGTGAACAACATAATAGGATAGATTACACAACCTCAATACACTTGATGAAATAAAAATTGGATTCATAAACCACAATGAAGCTATTCAAAATCAAAGAACCATTAGCATCATTAGTTCATCAAAACCAAGGAATTCAATGTAGGTGATTGGTCTCTACTCTATGACTTTAGATATCAAGACTACAAGGGAAAGTTACAAATAAGGTGGCTTGGTCTATATGAAATCGAGAAAATGTTTCCCAATGGAGAAAAAATATCAAAAATTACAAGAGCATGTAACTAGTTAATTAAAATTATTGCACATGAAAATTGAGCAAAAATCAAATAATGCAAGTTGGATGACAATTGTAGATGCACCTACATTAGACACTGATGCTAGAAGAAAAGTGACCCTATCACTTCTCAAGAGGGTACTCAAATTGATTAAATTAAACTTTTAACAACCAAGATGAGTTTTCTATAGGTCTCCCAAACAATTTTACCAAATACTCCAAATAATGCTTATTCCTTGTACTCCTACTCACCTTTCTGTCCAAAATTTCCTCCATCTTCTTCCTCAATCTTCCCTACAACATATTCCAACTCCCACCAATTTGCACCATGAAATTCTAGAAATTCATAAGCATTCATTTCCTCTATCTTAGCAAATTCATGCATTACCTCTTGCTCTATCCTTGCTGCAACAACTTGTTCCTCACCAATCTTGGTTCCACCTTTATCTTCGTCTTTCTCCTTGCCTTTTTAAATGAAAAATTCAGCTAAAATATATTTTTCCTATGCACTCACATCAATATTAGTCAAGCAAATAACAGATTCATCTTTCCCATCTTGCAATAAACTATCAATCACAAGATATACATTTACATTAGTCCCTTCATCAAACAAATCCACTTCCACTTCATTATTTGCTTCTACACTTTCAGCTATATTACCTTCACCTACCAATTATTTTATTGCTACAATATTATCTTCTTCAATAATCTTACCATGCTCACATAAATCAGCAACAACATTTTTACCAAACTATGATTTTACCTCTTCTTTCTACACTGAAACTTTCACTCTAGTCATTTCAAACACAACAAAAACTACTACAACATGCATTAGAAAATAATAATATTCATTCTCATCCTCTTTCACTAATTTTATAACTCCATTAACTAATAGTTTTCTAGTTTCATTACATACCTTTCCTTCTTCTTTATTTAAAGGTTTCAACTTGTGTTTGATTCCATCGTTCATCAAGGAGTAGGCATTGGCATACCTAACATGCATTCGTTTCCTACCAAACTACCAAGGAATTCCCAATAACAAGCGATAAATTTCCATAGATATAATATCACACAAAAATTAATCATAATAATCACCAATCTTAAATCTTACCAGAAATTGTTCATCACCAAAACCTTATAGTCGTCCTACAACCAAGTAATCATGTATGGATGTAGGTGCCTTCTCCTTTCCAATGGAAACTTATTCACCATTTATTTATAAAATAATGTTGTTAGTGCTACCACCATCAATAATCACATTACATACTTTACCTTCACACTTAAATCTTGTTCAAATAAATATCTTCCTTTGATCTAGTTATTTTCCACCATTCACTAGGGCTCTTCTAGTGACTAGTGTTTCTCTATTTTGCATCTTTTGAATGTGAAGACTCCACATCTTCTTCATTCATATCTTCTACACTTGTATTGTTTTTAGTCCTTCTTTTTGTTCCTTCTTGATTATGAGGGAAATCATAGGCTCTATCTCCATCTTCTCCACACCTGAAACAAGATCCTTGGAAAAATCCTCTTCCAAATCCTCTACTTTATCTTCCTCTCCCTCTAAGATTTTTCTCACACAACTCACTTGAACCCTCACCCTTTTCATATTTTTTGACCATAGTTAATTCAATCTAATTTTTATACTTATTTTTGTACATGTAAACTCTACCCTCTCCTTTTTTCTTAGTTTCAATTTTTTTATTTTTTCCTCAACTTTCAAAGAAAATAGATAAGCTTCTTCAAAATTTAAAATTCTTACCAGACTAAGTTCTTCTTGGATTCTTAGCTTTAGTACATTGATGTACTTTTCTACCTTCTCCTTGTTGGCTTCTGAATTTCCCACTCTAATTAAAAGTGTGAAACACATTAGTGTATTCCTTAACTAATTTTTTGTGTTACCTCAATACATGCATATTTAATAATTCCAACTCACAATCCATTTAAATGAATTTTCCCTTCATCTTCTCAACTATTCTACCCCAATTTTTAATCCTTTCATTTCCTCTCCTACCTCTTTCAATCTATAATATTTTCCACTAAATGCTAGAATTTCCCTTCAATTTAGTTTATCCAAAATTTACCTTATTAGAATCTTCAATCTCCTAAAATTAAAAGAACTCCTCCATGTCATTTATTTAGTCTATTAATTCCATTGGATTGAATCTTCCACTAAATTTTGAAACCTCTTGAAACACCAAAAAATGAGTTCACCAAAATGTTTCATGAACAAGATGATGAACCACAATTTTTATAAGGGATGTTTCATTCAATTATGTGTATGATATGATGCTAATAACAATTAGAAATGAAACCTAAGTTTTATGGCAAGTATGAGATATATTTTTACACCATAAAAAGATGTGTACCTGGCTAGAAAGTTGTCATTTTTGAGATATGGAGGACTCATTCGCCTTCAATGGTGAATGGGTCATTTGATAGTTTTAGAAAACTAACTTTAGTATCTTGTACTTTTATGTCAGCACTCTTGAAATCCTAGTTATCAAGTTTTAAAAGCCTGTAGTTAATTTTGTAGAGCTCTTTCTATGATCTTGCACTTTGAATGACAACTTTTGCAACTTTGCAACTTTGACTATTTTTCTCCAAATCTTTCTCAACTTGATCTTCAACGTATAAATCTGCAATCACACACTCAGGGGCAGAAATTTTTTTGATATGTTAGTGAATGGGGGTTTGCCTCAATCGAATTGTAGGTAATTAAACCAAGTGATGAAATGAAGGAAATGAAGCATGAAACATGAAATATGCAAATGATGTCACCTTGGATTTTTTCTTGTGATGTAAATCTATAAACTATCATGGAGTGGCCATGGATAATATACATCTAGGATCCTTGAAAATGATGTAGACAATAGTTGCAATTAGATCTTCAATGCTACACTCACAATCTTATCTCAACAACATAAATGTATGCATCAAACCCTTGAAATAATGATATGATCTTGAATTTCTGCAATAAACACTTTGAAATATGCCTTGAAATTCCTTATGAATGCTCTTGAAGTGCTCTAATGCTCTTGCTTTTTGATCTCATGAAGTCACAAAAAATTGCTAGGAGAAACAATGTGAATTAACCCCTTATTTATACTAAATTAGGAGATTAAACAAAAAAATTAAGGAATCAAGGCTGACACCAGATCTAGGAAGAAACATAACTAAATTCTCACCAAGATGAAATTTAAAAATTAGGGTCTTATTAATGGAGGACTGATTCACCATCAAAGGCAAATGGGTCCTGACTAAATTTCTAGGACAAAGCTTCGAGGAGTTGAAAGAAGGCCAAAAGCCCATTCTAGATCAAATGAAAAATGGGTGTCCTATTAAGGGAGGATCCACTCACCATTAAGGTTAAATGGGTCATCTATTAGCTTACTAGGACCAAATCTTTCCCAATGTAATAATTTGATATTTAATTTATTATTGTTGGGGAAGATCCTTAGGAGGTGTCAAAATTAAGGCCTAAATTTGAATCAAAAGAGGGTTAATAGCTCCAATTAAACACAATGAATTAGTACCACCTATATAAGTGTGAAATTATCTTGAATCACTTTACAACACTTAAACAAGGTATACATTATGTACATTTTTATTTAAAAGGGACCCATTAGGCTTAATTAAGCAAATATATCCTAGAAAAGCATCAAAGTGTGCTACAACACATTACAACACCTTTGTAAAGGACCAATTAATGAATTCTTTAGTTGAATAAAGGTTCCTATAATAGTTTGAATGTGTACAAGACATTACAACACTACTCCAAGACACTACTTGTTTAGCTTTAATGTCAATTATTAGATCAGGGAAGGAAAAGGCTACTTTTTTTGTTACTACATTTTGTCCCCACTTTAATTAGAGGATGACCCCATGTCAAACTCACACTAAAGTAGACAATCAAGAAACTTAAGTATGAATCAATAACAAAGATACATTATCATACCCTATCAAAGGAAAAAATATAAACAAAAAGAAAGTATCAAGCATGATCAATTCAACGTGATGTGAGTTGATGGTTGTTTGTTCATAACAAATGTCTCTCACTCTAGGGTAGTAGAACCTCAATCTATCCTCTAGGTGATTTTTCCCAAAGAAGTGGTTTAGTGAGAAAGTCATGCCATTGTGTCAACTTCTCACCATATAATGAGAAATTCATGCCAGTGTATCGGTTTCCCATCATACTAACTATACATAATTTATCCCCTGATAACATTAATAAGGCACTACAAAAATTATTTTGTAAATGCTTTTGAATGTCATGTAAAAATTTTACTAAAAGGGGATTTTTCTTTGTTCATGTAATAGTCTTCCTGTTAGGGAGCATTGTGCCTAATGTCTCCAAGAGAGGACATGTCAAAAGTGTCAGATCATCACCCATGGGATGCCTTGTTCATATCATGACATGTTAAAATATTGTACACTCTTGTATGGCATCAAACCCAATGACACCACCAAGAAGAGGACACATCAAAATAAGAAAGGAAAATAAAACCATGAAATTTTCCAAAGTATGGCATCGTTGTATGCCCTCACTTCAAAGTAGTTTCTACACCATCACTATGAGAAATTTCTTTAAAGTGGAAAATAATTTTTGTCCTAAGACCTAAGAGCTTTCCTCAGAAAATCCTATGCCAAGTCATTTGTTTTCAAAGCAAGTTGTGCCATGAAATAGGAAGGAAGGTTCACCCCCAAAAACACATAAGGGATCTATGGATTTGGGGTCAGTATGTTTGTGCTACATTATTGTCATAGAGGATGGAACTGTCATCATTCCCCAAATACTCACAGAACTAGAAGAATGCTACAAAGAAAGTGAAAAAAAAAATGAAAAAAATTATAAGTCAACATGGAAAAAACATGAATGTTTCAATGCCTTGTGTCATCCCTAAAAGAAAAACACAAGACAAATGAAAGAGATAAAATAAAAATATTTTGGGTCATAATAGGAGGTTGAATAATAATGTCCATGAAATGCTCCTATTTATGCTATGCTGAGGGTTGAGAGTCATCATTTATTGCTTCAGGTAGGTTTGGATTTTGATTTTCTATGTTATTGTTGTTTTCTTGAGTTTTTAATCTATGAGTAATAACATGGTGTCTACATCTACACTCTCTATCATTTTGATTTCTTTTAAGTTTATTGTCAAAATTTTTTTATCTAAGAGTGGGTTTTTCAATTGTAGTTTCCTTCTCTTCCTTGGAAGGAACAACAATAGTTGGTTTCTCAATTTCTTTCTCTTTGAATTTTCAAACTTGTTTGACTCTAGGAGGGACCATGCAATTGTTTGTATTATCTTGTGGCCTCTTGTATGAAATTGTAGGAGGTTTTTCTATAGATTATTCTTGTATGGTCGGGAGTGTTTCTAGTTCAATCATTGTCTCATCAATGATGGTTAGTTCATTCATAGATTGATGCATTTTTTGAAAGGATAGTTCTTCTATTTTCTTTGCTTTAAATTCTTGATATGATTTAAAAAAGAAATCTGCATGAGGCTTGTCAAGTTCCATAGGCCTGGGAAAAAAGTAATCTAGTGAAAAATTCAATTTTTTGAGGTGGGATGGAATCTCCTATGATGCACAATGAAGATGCCATTTAAAAATGGAAAATTTAGACATTTATGTAGAACGGAAGGGACAAAATTCATGGAGAGAAGCCATGGATAGCCTAGCTTCACATAAATTTGATTCGATTGTGGGATGGTGGAGAATCAGACTGTTAATGTTTTCAGCCCCACTTTTAAAGGGAGATCTATCGAGCATATCGTAGGGAAAGAAAATTTGTTGTTTCTTGATGCATTATTTTGGGTTGTCATATGCATCTTGATATAGCTCATGCACATATAATAATTCTTTTGTGATCACATTCTCTCCATAGATGGGATCAATCAAAATCCCATTAATGGGCTTATTATTGATTCAGTAAGCTATGTAAAGAGGACCATTAGGTGCACATTTAGGTATGTCACTTTGTGAGAAGGAAATGTCAAGAGGTTTTCTAGTCAAGACCTTACGAGGTTTAGCTTTGATAAGTGCTATCACATTCTCCGTGGGAGGTAATGGCATATGATCATGATCCTTATTAACATTATTCTGAGATTCACTAGGAGGATTGATTATGGCTTGTATGTTGCTATTGTCTTGTTTGTTTAAGTACTCCTAAAGGAAGTAGCTAAGGCCATAAATGATTTGTGTTTCATTTCGAGTTTTAAGCACTTCCCCTAGATTTTGTATGACAATAACCAAACTAATGTCAATGCATTCACTAAGGATATGGGCTTGTAAGTTTTCTAGTTGTTCATCTAGCTTGTCAATAAGATCATGCACATTGATTAGAGGAGGTGAATCCATAGGAAATGACGTATGCAAACTATGAGCCATGGAGGGTTGATTCTCAACACTATCAAAAAGAGAGTTAGGAAACCCAAGATCCATGACAAGAGAGATATCACAGGATGAAATGAGCCTCAAACTGCATCTTATAATACTATTGTGAATATGACACCAAGTTGTGAAGTCCATACAAGTTTTACAAACCTAGTGTGCAAACCCTAGAATGAAATGAAATTTTTAGAATCTAAGCAATGGAATTTACTAATAAACAATGCAATAAGCTGAAAATGAAATGTTTGAAAGTAATTTTGAATTTTTAACATTGCACTAAAATGAAGAAATTTAAGCTAAATGCAATGAAATTGATGAAATAGAAAATTACTAAATTGAAATAGCAAGATGAATGCACCAAATAGAAGCTAAAACATGAGATTTTAATGTCCTAAAATTGTAGATCTATAGCTAACTAGGACTCATTTTCCAGTATAGGAAAATGGGTCATAGTTATGTCTTTTTCAGATCTTTATATGGATTTCAGAGTCAAATTTAATTCCTTTTCAAATGCCAAAAGGTACAGATAAGACCTGATCAAGGACTTATTCACTAGTAAAGGTGAATATCTCCTGGTAAGGTCTTTTCAAACTATTTTTTAATTATTTTCAAGTTCTCAGAGATATCTTTTAGTTCCAGGTTACAGACAATGAAATGTAGCTTCATATTTTCCATAAATTCAATACAAAAATGCAATAGAAAGGTGAAATTCAAGACCTAGTTTGAAATGCACTTTTGTTTTTATTTTCAAATTTGAGTGAATGAGATTTAAATGAGATGCAAAATGATTGATTTTTTTTTGTAATTTTTAGATTTAAGAAGTGCAAAACAATGTAAATCTAAACCATATATGATATGCAAGATTTAAATGAAAAAGAAGAAAACCTTGATTCAATGAAAATATAAATACAATGAATGTAATATTTTAACTTAAAATGAAATGAAAGACTCTAAAAATAAGAAAAGTGAAATGTTGAATGAGTCGGGTTCACCATAATGAAACACCAAAAAATGGGTTCACCAAAATGTTTAATGAAAAAGATGATGAACCACAATTTTTCTAAGGGATGTTTCATTCAATTATGTGTAAGATATGATGCTAATAACAACTAAAAATGAAAAATAACTATTATAGAAGCTATGAGGAATGTTTTTAGATCATAAAAATTTGTGTACTTGGCTAAAAAGTTGTTATTTTTGAGCTATGGAGGACTCATTCGCCTTCAGTGGGGAATGGGTACTTTTAGGGTTTTGAAAACCTAACTTTGGGATATTGTACCTTAATTTCCACACTCTTGAGATCCTAGTTATCAAGTTTTGGAAGTCTGTAGTTAATTTTGTAGAGCTCTTTCTATGATCTTGTACATTGAATGACAACTTTTGTAACTTTACAATTTTGACAATTTTGCTCCAAATCTTGCTCAACTTGATCTTTAACCTATAAATATGAAATCACACACTCAAGCAAAGGAAAAATTGTTGATTTGTTAGTGAATGGGGGTTTTCCATAGTCAAACCCCTTCTAGGTAATTAAACCAAGTGATGAAATTAAGGAAATGGAGCATGAAACATGAAATATGCAAATGATGTCACCTTGGATTTTTCCTTGTGATGTAAATTTGCAAACTATCATGGAGTGGACATGGATAATGTAGATCTAGGACCCTTGAAAATGATTTAGACAATAGTTGCAAGTAGATCTTCAATACTACACTCACAATCTTAGCATCAAACCCTTGAAATGATGATATGATCTTGAATTGCTACAATAAAAACTTTGAAATCTACCTTGAAATTCCTTATGAATTATCTTCAAGTGATCTAATGCTCTTTCTTTTTGATCTCATCAAGTGATAAAATTGCTAGGACAAACAAGGTGAATTAACCACTTATTTATACTACATTAGGAGATTAACCACAAAATTCAAAGAATTAAGGTCGACACTAGATCTGGGAAGAAAGATAACTAAATTCCTGCCAAAATGAAATTCAAAAATTAGGTTCTTATTAATGGAAGACCTGTTCACCACTAAAGGAAAATGGGTCCTGGCTAAGTTTCTAGGACCAAGCTTCGTGGAGTTGCAACAAGGCCAAAAACTCATTCCAGATAAACTGGAAAAGGGGGGTCCTATTAAGGGAGGACTCATTCACCATTAAGGGTGAATGGTTCTTGGCTTAGCTTACTAGGATCAAAATTTTCCCAATGAAATAATTTGATATTTAATTTATGATTGTTGGGAAAGATCCTTAGGAGGTGTCAAAATTAAGGCCTAAATTTGAATCAAAAGAGGGTTAATAACTCCAATAAACCACAATGAATTAGGACCACATAGATAAGTGTGAAATTATCTTAAAGAAAATTACAACACTTAGAAAAGTTATACATTATGTAAATTTTTATTGAAAAGGGGCCCATTAGGCTTAATTAAGCAAATATATCTTAGAAAATTGAGAAAGTTTGTTACAACACGTCGCAACACCTTTGCAAAGGAAAAATTAAGGCATGCTTTAGTTAAATAAAGGGTCCTAGAATAGTGTGAATGTTTACAATACATTACAACACTACTCCAATACACCACTTGTTTAGATTTAATGTCAATTATAAGATCAAGCAAGGAAAAGGCTACTTTTTTGGTTACTACAACTCCATATTTGGCATCTTCCTAATATTGGTGATGAATCTCAACAATCTAACTTCTCTATGATCAATTTCATCCTGTACTTATTCTACAAATGGTTCCTCATCCTTTGCTTCATTTTCACTCCCATCTCTTTCTCTATGCATAAATTTTCTATGTAGCTCTTCTAGTTGAAACATAGGAAATATGGTGCTTGTTGCACCTCTTATGATGGAAGGAAATAGGGAACCTATTTCATTCTATTTAATTCAAGGAAAACTTAGAGATCTCAATCTAGGGATGGAATTAGGGAAAAATATTTGCAATAAGGTGTCCTAGGGTATGATTAAAGACAATAAGGGGGTTCACCACCAAGAAAATTCTTGGAAAGACAAGAAATGAAAGTAACATGTGAAACCTAATGATATGATCTAGAAAATGAGCTTAAATCAAAATAGAAAATTAGAGATGAATAGAGGTGCACTTGGAAACTGAAGATGTTTGAATCAAGGTCTAAAATCCTAGAAATGTTGAATTTCAATGTGTTGCAAGGTGTGACCCTTGGTCTCCTCTTCTTGTGGTAGGCATAGTTCAGCACAATACTTGGGCTTCATGATATGGTTTAACTACCTCCTATGGATCTTGATCTTGTATAAATCCAACAATTGTATCAAGCATTAACAGGTTGATATTTTGATGCAACGACAACTACCTATTCAAAAATTGGTATCAAAGTTGAGGTCATAGGTTTGAACCCCATGCTTACATTGGATGGGGGAATTTTTGCAAGGTGTGACCCTTGGTATCTTCTTCCTATGGTAGGTGTAGTGTAGTGCAGTGCTTAGGATTCATGATGTCATGGTTTAACCACCTCCTATGGATCTTGATCTTGTATAAATCTAGTGGTTGTATCATGAATTAATAGGTCAATTTTTTTGTGCAACGATAGCCACCTATGAAGCATAATGCACACTGGTACTCATACAATAGTAGGGAAATTTAGTCCTAGTTTAGGGTTTCTGGGAAGAACCTAGAATTTGACAGTGACTAGTCTAAATCCTCCAAAATCCAAAAAAACTATTATTCAATGACTCATACGCCACAAGTGGTGTACCAGTCTCATATTTATTTTTTGGAAAGTCAAGATCTAAATATGTTCTCCTATCTCTACTCTTCCTTATAGACTTTGTTTCTTGATTTGAACCCGCTAAAAACCTACAAAATAGAATATTGTATTGATTTTCTTATTAGAGTTTTGCCTCATTCAAACCCCTAGTTTGGTAGTTAAACCTTGATAGAAATAATAGATCTTGAAAGTAAATATGAGTGAAAGCCCTAATCTTAAGTGTATCTAAGATGCCATAAAACCCTATTCTAATGTGCTAGAATAAGATTCATAAATGAAACATAGAGATCATGACTCACTTTGGGAGATCTCCAATCACCCTAATAAGCCATAATAATGGGTGTACCTTTCTTTAGGTAGAAAGTAGAATGATAATGGAGGATGGAATCACTTAGGAAATAATTCATTAGGCTTGGTTTGATGGCTAGTTACATATCCCCAACCTAGAATCCATTATGATTCTCCATACGAAACCATCATCAATCCTAGAAAATGCTAGATCTTGAATTGAAAGTGAGCTTAAAGACCTACAAAAGTAGTATAATGTTGCTCCAAGACTTCAAATTTTTTGTGCTCCTTGCTTTTGAATGCTCTTGTCAAAGTATGCTTGAGTGCTCAAGTTGATATTATTAATGCGTAGGTGAAATAATTTTTTGAAACCTTGCTTATATAGGCACTTCATCTAATTTACCATTTATTAGATTTTAAATGATGACACCAACCAAAAATTTGAATTAAAAACCTCAATTTCTTACTCAAATCCCAAAAAGGGGCCACCCGAGACTTATACACCACTTGTGGCATATGGGTCCCACCTAGGGGGACTCATACACCCAAGATGGCACATGAGTCCCACCCTAGCTTTTCAAGGTGATAAAATATTGAGATGTTAGAAAATTGAATGCCTTTGTTGATTTTATTGGGTTTTCAGTGAAAATAAGCATTGGGATCTAAAATAAAGGGTCTTAGGGGCCTATTGATGATTATTTAAAGGGTTATGAGTGCAAGAGTCCTAAAACAGGTCCTAACTAAGTGTAAAATTTTATCATCTCCAAGATAGAATTATAATTTTCAATGCTACATTTAACCCCCACTTTAGCGCCTATATGACTCGAAGGGCATATGCAAGCTAAAAGAATTTGAATAGTAAACTTATTTTTCATAAAAGGATATTCATATGGATTTATTTTCAAATCATGGGAGAATGAAGCCCCCATTATAGCTATCTACAAAATCATAATGTTAGGAACAACATCCTACAAAACCAATTCATTAGTCATTCAAAATTCCTCTTATCTAACTCTTTTACAAAATTGAATTTGAGGGTAGATTTATGCCCACCATTGATTCTGCTTTCTTTATGGAGGTGGAATCAAGGTAGTAGTCTAACCACATCGAATTGCATAAGTCATATCATAGGGTATTTCAAATTACCGTACCACTTAGTGATAGACACTTTATGAGAACAAGAGCATAATCTCGGATTCAACATAATAGACAACGTCAAAAACAGAGTTCTCTAGCCTCCAGTATGTTAGTTTGAATGAAAAAGAAATTTTAACCCCAGTATATAAATGACCTAATTTGAACATATATAAGAGTAAAAAGTGAAGTTATTTGTAATCATTTTATATTTTACCTTCGTGTAGCTTGATTTCATTAGAGAAGAAGTGACCATGCTAAGAGTATGAGCATACATGCCTCCAAGACTAGATAGCCTATGCGAGGAGGTAGTGTGAGGCAACCTACAAAATTTAGTCACTAGTACACAAACAATAATGTTTGACTAAATAAACGACAAAAAATTGCATATAAATGACTAACTTTAGTCACGTGACTATTAGTGGTTTATTTGTAGTTATTTATAATACCACTTACTAAACAATTTTAGTCATTTATTTATTCATTGATTTTAGTCATTAATTTGGTAACTGATTTGGTCGTTGATTTAGTCATTGATTTAGTCATTAATTTAGTCATTTATTTAGTCATATATTTAGTCATTAATTTAGTCATATATTTAGAAATTAATTTTGTCATATATTTAGTAATTAATTTAGTCATTACTTTAGTCATATATTTAGTCATTAATTTAGTCATTACTTTAGTCATATATTTAGTCATTAAATTAGTCAAATATTTAGTCATTAATTTAGTCATTTCTTTAGTCATATATTTAGTCATTACAAATCAAATCTAACTTAATTAATCCTCACAAATTTATGCATATAAATTTCAAGTATCATAGATATTCAAATGTTGAAGAAGCACCATGAAATGAAGACTAAAATGCTTGAACAAATATGATTGATCAAAAACAAACACAAACAAATTACAAGTCAAAAGGAGCCACAATACAGTATTTATGAGTGGAGAAAAAACTACTCTAAAAATTTATTTCATTAAGCCTCATTGGAGATTCAAAATCTCATTTGTTACATTCAATGTCTTAGTGACACTGTACAACTTACAAACACCATTTAAAAAAAGTACTCCTATTTTCATATACTTATACTATTTTCCCCTTCCTAAACTGCAGTCCTTTTGGAAGGGTAGTGACCTCCTATAGGGGCTCAACCCATTTAATCCTCCTAAAAATTCATAGCTTTCCAACAGCTATTGGTTTTGAATCCTCCAAAATCTTCCTCACTGGTATTCACCTTTCACTTCTCCAATTTGGAGCTACAACATAAAAATAAGGTTTCAAAATTTGTACATTGAAAACTCAAAAAGG
This sequence comes from Sequoiadendron giganteum, assembly GCA_007115665.2. Classification (NCBI taxonomy): domain Eukaryota; kingdom Viridiplantae; phylum Streptophyta; class Pinopsida; order Cupressales; family Cupressaceae; genus Sequoiadendron; species Sequoiadendron giganteum. The sequence continues at coordinate 247,351,269 of CM021102.1, forward strand.
TCAAAAAATACAGAGGATAAAATTCAAACATTTCCTTTTTCTTTTCCAACTATGGCACCCTAAACTTAGGTGCTAGATATAGTGAATGTGATTAGAATTAGATATAACATCCATCAAAATCATATTTGGAAGTAAATTTTTATCAGATTTTGTAGTTACAAGTTTCACTAATTATAATAAAGATGAATAGTTTTACCTTTCTGCATCAACTAATGCAATTCTGATAAATTTTAGAGGATCAAAAATGCTAGCCTTTATCATATCAACATACCCACCTACAAGTTGCAACACAACATTAAACTTATTAATTAGACTCAACATCTAAAAAAGAAAAATAAACTTCAAACATTATCAATTTAGTAAAAAAATCATCAATTTCAAAGATCAAAGTAGGCAATGCTTCACTCTTTACATCCTCTGCTACAATCAAAAGAGGCCTTTGTTTATGTGATAAATACAACAAGAAATTATATTATTTTTCAAAACTTATCACTATGTACTTATGAAATCAAGATCATTCAAATTGTCAAACTAATCAACATGACTACCTAAATTATTTCTATCACATACACTTTGGGTATACAAGATCATTGAGAATCCCAATTATTGAACTATGAAACTCAACAATGCAATGGAATTATATCTTAAGTAAAATTTAAATCAAATCAACATTACATGTCTCATATTATCAATTGATCTCAAATTGTATATACACCTTTGTCATATAGCTTAAGGAAATCTACAATAGATATGCACAAAATTAATTTGGTGGAAAGGCTTTAAAAAATTTCAAGCAAATACAATTCACAGGTGTAACACCAAATTCCATAACCTTTGCCAACATCCTCCCTACTTGTTCCAAAATGGGAGCTTTGAAACAAGATATGAATATCCATCAATGCATAGACAATACATGGCAGTATCCCTATAAGAAATGTGGTCTATGCATTATAATATTGCAGGATATGCACAAAATGGATTTGTTGAAAAGGATTTAAAGACTTTCAAGCAAATGAAATTGGAAAGTGTAAAGCTAGATTCGACAACCTTTTCTAGCATACTCAATACCTATAATAAAATGGGAGCTTTGGACAAGGTATGTACATCCATCAAAGTATAACAAAAGGTGGATTTATGTTAGATATTATGGTTGGAAATTCTCTGATAGATATGCATGCAAAATGTGGAAGCACAGACAAGGCACATGAATTCTTTGATAAAATGCCTCAAAGAGATGTCATCTCATGGAATGCAATGATTGCAAGTTTTGCAAAAAATTGTTTGTTGAAAAATGTAGAATCGTAGACAAAACACTTGAATTATTTGATAGAATGCCTCAAAGAGATGTCAACTCATCAAATGAAATGATTGATTTCAGAATGTGCCCAAAATGGATTGTGTAAGGAACCTCTCAAAATCTTTGAATTAATGAAGCACTATGGAACAAATCCTAACATTCTATTTTCAATGGAATTGGGGAGGTTATTTAAAATTTTACACCCTTCTATGTTCAAGTGTTGCAACTCTGATAGGTTGCCGATGAATCAGGGAGGTTGTTTAAATATATGCACCCTACCATGTTCAAGTGTTGCAGTTGCGATAGGTTTCCAATGGAATCAAGGAGATTATTTAAATGTCCACACCCTTCTATGTTCAAGTGGTGTAGCCATGACATGTTTCCAAATGAATCAGGGAGCTTATTTAAATGTCCACATCCTTCTATGTTCAAGTGTGACAATTTTGATAGGTTGCTAATGGAATCAAGGAGTTTATTTAATCAAGGAGCCTATTTAAATGTCCACACCCTTCTATGTTCAAGTGTTGTGTTGCAGCTGTGACAAGTTGCTAATGAAATCAATGAGGTTATTCAAATGGTGAAAAATATTTTATTTTCAAGTGTTGCAGTTGTGATAGATTGTCAACAAAATCAAGGAGGCTATTTAAACCTTTAAAATTTCCTATAATATTCAAGTGTTACAGCTGTGAGAGGTTGAAAATGGAATGGGGGAGGTTATTTAAACCTCTGCAACTTTCTATTTTTAAGTGCTACAAACGTAACAGGTTGCCAATGGAATCAAGAAGGTTATTTAAACATCTATAGTCTTCTATGTTCAAGTGTTGCAGTTGTGACAGGTTGCCAATAGAATCAGGGGTTATTTAAACTTTTACACATTTCTATGTTCAAGCGCTACAACAGTGACATGTTACCAATGGAATGAGGGAGGTTATTTAAATCTATACACCCTACCATGTTCAATTGTTGTAGTTGTGGTAGGTTTCCAATGGAATCAAGAAGGTTATTTAAACATTTACACCCTTCTATATTCAAAGTTGCAGTTGTGACAAGTTTCCAAAGGAATTGAGGAGGTTATTTAAACCATGACAATATTTTAGTTTTGAATGTTGCAGCTGCAATAGATTGTCAATAGAATCAAAGAGGTTATTTAAACCTTTGAAACTTCCTATTATGTTCAAGTGCTACATTTGTGATAGGTTGAAAATGGAATCAAGGAGGTTATTTAAACCTCTACAACTTACTATTTGCAATTACTACAAATGTGACAAGTTGCCAATGGAATAAGAAAGGTTATTTAAACCTCTACAATCTTCTATGATCAAGTGTTGCAGCTGTGACAAGTTGCCAATAGAAACAAGGAGGTTATTAAAAAATTTACACCCTTCTATGCTCAAGTGTTGCAACGTTTCTTGGGTTCTAGGTGCATGCATTCATGCAGGTTTAGTGGATGAGGGTTGCACATACTTCACACATCCATAACCCTTATTGCATTGTAGTTTGCATAAATAGTTGATCATTAGGTGTGTATGGTTGACCTTCATGCCCATGCTAGTTACATTGAGGACACCCTAAACATTATTACTAAGATGCTAGTTAAATCTGTGGTACATGTGGATCATATATGAATATAGGCTAAGTATTTCTAGAAACAATTCTTTTTTAGTTGGCCAACACAACACAATAGATAATTAAATTATGGCCATATTCATACTCCTTTAAATTCCAATCCAGCTCACTATTGGATATTATATCTCATAAAAAAATCAAAAGCATCATTTTCCTTTCTTTAATTAGAATAATAATACGTGGAAAACATTTATCATACCTCACAAAGATTAAGATTCTCATGCAGATGCTATATTAAAACCTACAGTAAAGTGAATGTAACAACATAAATTTTATAAGCCATATAAAAATTGGAAGAATGACAAAGTATGATGCTACCAAAATCAATCTTCAGTGTAAAAAAAATTTCAATTATATCTTAGGTACATAAAACACAAAGTAAAAAGGTGTTTATAACATTGTACACACCGATCATTAAGATCATCCTTGAGAAATTGAAGCCACCATATGATTCATTTGTCTCCACATTTTTCTCTAATTGAACCTTGATAAGAGAAGAAGGTATGACTCTATCTTTTATTTGATTGAGCTCCTTTGATGCAAGGGTGGTTGGTTTTCACCTGTAACAACTCAATTTAGATCAAACAAAAAAAATTAGATTCAACAAACCTCTTCAATGCACCCTTTTCAGTATCACCCTATCCTTTCTCTTGTAGGTCTACAAAACTATATTTGGCTACTTTACTCACAATACACTCACCAAACCAATGTATCTTAAAGGTTTTGAACACCTTTTAGGGAAACTTAAACATACACCAAAACCACCCTCAACTCCTTTGAATCAATTCACTCAAAAACATAAGACAACATTGTCCTAGAAGAATAATTAGGTCTATTATACAAGGAAAGTATCTTTGAATCTCACTAGCAACCTAGAATAACCACTCAGACCTCTTAAATAAGTATCAAATAGCCAAAATCAACAATTTTTAGGGCTCCAAACTCTCTTTTACCCACTACTCCAAGTAACTCAATTTTCACCATTAAAGGTAGGGCTTATAGGTTCTTTGTATTCCTAAGACCATACAAGCCTAAAACAACTTCCAAAACTCTTAAAATATCCTACCCACACTTTCAAATTCAACTAGTAACCTCCACACACTATCTCAACATACTCTCACTCAAAACCTCACTTTTCATTTAAAATTACAGTACAAAATTCCTAGGACAGTCAAAAATTCCCCATAAAAATCATCACAAATGATATTTCCTAATTAAAACCATCCTAACCTATCTCCCTATGCCCATTCCTCCAATTTACAGGTGTGATAGTATGTGGAATGGGCTCAATCCATGTTTAAGGCTTCAAAATTGGTGAATTACTCCTACAGGTCGGTCAACAAAAGATTGCTCTAAAAACAACACTAATTCCATTCTCTTCCCTCAAAACTGATTCAAAACCATGTTAAGATAGATATTCAACTATTCCCAAAGTTACTTGAACAAAATCATGTTGTACAGTCACATACAAGTGACTGAAAGTTCATATTATAGTGTAAAATACAGAAATTTCAATCAGAATTGGGGTCTTCTTTATTGTATTTTCTTCTCAACTGGTTCAATAACCTTCTACAATGAAATATTACATTTTTTTGTACATTTATCTCATAAATATTCCCTCCAAAACCATCTACCTACCTTCCATATTCCATTTGACTCTTGAGTTCCCCAAATCTTGCAATTACATTATTGACAATTTTACACATTTTGCATTATTCACCTCAAAAACATTCTAAAACACATCAAAAATGACCTAATACACTATTTGATGACCTAAGATGATATTATTTTCTAGAACCTAAGACTCACACACTAAAACCCTTAAAATCCTTTAATTACATATCTTACATCTTTCATACATTTATTGACAACTTTGCATTTGCTTTACAAAAATGAACATCTTGACACATTTAAAGGGTCTATTAGACCTTATTGACACTCTTCATGACCCTAAACTCTTAGACAAACTATATCAAAATAAAATCAGTTCAAATTTAGGTGCCAATTGTTCGGTGCTCCTGCACCATCCTTGTTGGTTATGGAATAAGAGGAGCTCACCATGATGCATCTGTGTGGTTCAAGATAACAAGTTCATTGTGCAAATGTGTACTTTATTTTATTTACTATCATAACAAGTTTTCTATGGAATTTTTTTTGATGCGGCAGTATAATTGAAATCGTGTGGTAGGAATCCAATTTTTATTCACTATAAAATGTTTGATTGTGGCTTGGTTCCATATTACATATGAAAAGAGGAAAAATCTTGATTCTAAGAACCACAAGTGCGCAATGGAAATCTATACAAAGGAAACCAAGGCTTGACAATCATGGAATCCTGGTAGAAGCCAAATAATCATTCAGAGATATGTCAAATTTGATGAGATGGCTTCATTTTAGGATGCATCAACATGCATTGCAACTCCCACTAATGTCCAATTATTTGGTGAAAATGAAGAGAAGACACCTAGTTCTATTTTGGAGGCTCTCCTTTAGACATGAATTTTCAGGATCTTTCAATTGTTGATGAGGCTATGTTAGATGATACTGCATCATTTCAAGTTTTCAAAGGAAAAATATCTAGATTTTAGCTCCACCCTATTGGGTGATGTTGATTTGAGACATGAGACTCCCATTTCCAAAGGGTATATCAATCAACTTGATCAACAATTAGATGGATGCTATTTTTCTTAGGGTGATGGAGCCAATAATTAAGATGGAATTGTTGTAGATGGGACCATTTCTCATCATTTAAGGTCTTTCTATTGCATTTGATGGATATGTGGTCTTGTGGGATGGCCATACCATGGAGTAAAAATTGTTATTTTATCTTTACTTGCAAGAATTGGTTCAGGAAGAAATTCAGTTATCCATGATTGTTGTCATTCAAAATATGATATGTTGATTAGGTGAACTATTCAAGGTTGTAAGGCCCAAATCTAGAATCCTATGGTAAATCAATTCATTGGCATTCTACTACTTTGTTTCAGTTCACTGACATGGATATTTAGATCATGCAGATTAGTGAGAATTTGAAAATTGCATGGATTGTTCATTAATTGAGTTTTTTTATCCAATACACCATATTAGGGCTGACATTTTTTCATTTGTTATCCCTTCAATGGCATTGTGGGGTGCAAATGGTGATGGAATTATATGAGATTCATAAACCATTTCAGTAATTGGTTTTCCTAAAAAATTTGATTTCTAGTATCTTCCTTTCTATTTTATTATTTATCTTTAGAGATTGTAGGTTTTAGGCCTTGTGCACATGATTTAATTTTCATTGTAGTTAAGAAGGCATTGATTTGAATTTTTGGAGTATATATTGCTAGTTGAGGATGATGAAGTTGTCTCCGGTTTTGCATGATCAGTTGGGACTCTAAAGGATAAATGTGCCAAACCTACAATTGTAAATGAGGTTGCACCCACCAATTGAGCTTATTATATGATATTCCTATTTTTTCTTGAATAAAATGTTTGTTCAAGAGGGTGACACTACATCAAGATGGTTCCTTTGTAACAAACCGCAGCCCATTATTTTACTCAATTTAGATGAGAATTGATTTTTATTAACAAAGAACAAAGTGGGATATCTATGTCACTCTTTGTAGAAAGAAAAGTTATTCCTATGATTTGATTCAATCCCAGTACTGGGTCATCTGAGTAATAGAATTGTTTTGTTTTGCTCAAAGTTTGGATCAGTGAATAACTTATATGATAGAACTTAAACCACAAATTCCACTAGATTTTTGGCATGTTATGACATTCATGTACCTGAGTCATAGATATTTAGCACACAATTGATTTCACAGGTTGCTAGATATTTTTTTCATCAGGAACTTGGAGTATTTATGGATTCCATTCATTCTATGAAAAGAAACATATTGGATTCAAGGAAAGTACTAAAATTGGTGTATGTTCACAACTTCCTTATCTTTTGTCTAATGGCAACAAAAACTATATAGAGAGACAATTCAAGAAACAAGGACAAGAATTGATGACATTACCTTAGGTAACAAATCTGAGGGAGATGGACTTATAGAATTTTCCTCTCTTTGTGGACTTCCGAGATGAACCAGAGCTGGACTGTAATGTTTATCCTATGTTATTTTTGTTACAAGATGCATTTGATCTTGACAATGAAAATAATGTTTTGACGAGGGTTTTAGGGCATGTTTTTAAAATGAAAATTATGACCAAGATCCTAATACTGAGCACACACGAACATCACACGAACATGTAGTTGTGGAAATCTCATAGAGAGAGGTGTAGTTGTGGAAATCTCATAAAGAGAAGCTACAAGCTATCATGATATTTTTTCCAAGCGAATTTATATCAGTGTCTTGCTTAGTGTGGCTTAAGACATGCAGATGATATTATATTTATAGATAGGCTTGGGGGAAAGTATTTGCTTGATCTTGTGAAAAGTGTTAAGGAACTTGCAGAGAATGAGACATTGATAAGAGAAACATTGGACAGTCTGGATGCATTGGAAGGGATCTTAGAGTGGATAATTTTATTTTTTTTGTTCAAATGTTGAGTTTCCATGGCAATGCATGTGTGAGATTGTTTTGAAGCACTCAAAGAGTCAGTGGGATGAACTTTTTGAAATCCTATTTGTTAGTAGGATGAAATAAATAATAGCTGATGGATTTGCAAATGTGCGTGAGAGAGTTAAGGTTGGTAAATTCCTTGAAGCCATAGTTACATCTCTGGAAATTTACAATGATGTTGAAACCCATTTACACAAATTAACTACTAGTGAGGGCTAGCTTGTCAAGAGAGAGGACCTAAAAACTATCAATTTACCTGGGTTGATTTTTAGATTTATGATGAAAAATGATGAAAACAAGTTTGGTCACCTTAATGCTAATTTTGGAATTGAGGTTAGTCAAATAAACGATACCATAGATGAGGGGTCCAAGAATATCCTGGAAGACCTCCTAAGTTTTCTTCATGCACGTAAATCTCATTCAAGGATAAATTATTTAGCACCTTATTTGCAAGAGAAATGCTTCCATTTTATCTCAACATTGATTTTTGAGATTGAAGAACATCTTGCACATATTTTATCTTGCACATTAATTTATCATGGTTTATATTTGGACATATTAATAACCAAATGAAAATAAAGAATCTAGAGTAAAGAGCTACATTTGATTCTTTCAATCACTTTAGACTCTTTATTGTCCAATAAATGGAAAAATACTAACATGTTCCCTTTCAACCCTTCCATTCCATATTAATCATGGAGATGTAATCTATAAGTATGCCAAAAAATATAAAAGGGGAGCCAAAAAGTTAGAGATTTTCATAGGACCTATGAATTAGCTCTTGCTATTTTTCTAATGTTGCAAAGCATTATGGGTTCTTTGACTGCTTTAGAACAAATGTTTCTAAGTCAAGTGGCTAGATTCAACTTATGCAAGGAAGCCTGAAGGAGAGAGGGTTACAAGAATAGCCTTTTGACAACCTATTTGCACAAAGAGCTATAGAGATCATGAAGGTAAATTCAAAACTTTGATTTTAAACTCAAGTTGATTATTTTAAACATTTATTTTAAACTCAAGTTGAATATTTTAAACTTTGATTTTAAGCTTTGATTTTGTAGACTCGTCAATTTTAGGCTTGGCATGTTTTTTGCTGAGTTGAGTTTTCCAACTATGATTTTTGCTACCACATCTAAAATTTTATAACTTCTAAGGGGTTATCATAAAGCCCACTTTTAGACACTTGTATGGTAGAGTATTTGTTCAATATATGCTCCATCTCATACCTTCAAATAAGCACATAGGTATATAGTGAGGTGATAGCAATATAGGGATACACTATGCAGTGGGTACTGTTTGTTGTGAGATAATCACTTTGCCTATTAACCATTCATTCAACATCTCAGTGTAAAATCTTATTGTTATGCCTTGGTCAAAATGGGTCCCCCTTGTTGTTTTTTATCCTTTGTCATTTCTCAAACAAAGTTTGGAGTCATTTTGCTTCCAACACTTTGTTTGTTTTTGTTTAAGTCTTCCCGAGTCGGAGCCGGAATCGAATCGGGTTCTGAAGTTTTTTTGAATTTGTTTTGGTTCTCATCCCGACAAACTTTTCTTTTTACTTTTGTTTTGTCTTTAGTGGGACAGGAGCTGGGATGGGTTTTAAGTTAGTCTTTATCAAAAATTGCAAAATCATAATTGATTCCACCCCCGCCTCCGATATTTGTTTTTGTTTTTAGTCTAAGTCCTTATGTTTAGTTTTATGATGTCAGTCTTTTACTTTACTTTTTGTGTTTATTTTAGCTTTGTGTTTAGTTGGTGGACTCAGAACTGGAATGGGAATGAAGTATGGAAATTTCTTAAACTTTAGAATTAGTTTCATTTTTAGTTCCACCCCTACTACTGTTGGATTGTTGAATTTTTGACTGGAGTTATACTACAGAGAAGTGTTCGTTCTCTTTCAATTCTGACTCTGCCTTAACTGTGTGTTAATGCATTAATACAAGCTGCTCGAGTAGGTTGAAATCTTCATTTTTACCTTTATTTAAGGATTAAACAAGTCATTATCATTATTTTTAAGAGATTGAAGAGCATGAAAGAGCAACAGCCGAGTTCATTTGAGCAAATCGATTGAAGGAGGAGAAGATTATTACGTGTGAATCAGTTCGAAGGTTAGCTCAAGTTCTTTTGCATTTTGAGGGGAGTTGAAAGATGTCAGGAACATCAGGAGAAGCTACTCGAAGGAACCAATCGGCTGGAACATCAAAGGTAGCACCAAAACCAAAGAAGGTAAAGCCAGAACAATTGCCTTGTACCTTGAGGTATGATCATAGGAACTCGGTGGTGAAGGTGAGCAAGGTGGAATCAAACTGGTCAGATATCACGAATACCAATTTGGGCCAGTACAACTTTGAGGAGTTACATGGAGAAACCTTTGGAGAATGAGAAATTCTAATGGGAAGGACACAAAGGATTGTTGATTCTATCCTGGCACATATCACTGTGTTCCCTTTATCAGTTGAGTGCCTAGAGTTGATCTTAACAGTAGCCAGTGCCTACAATCCGGCTACAAGATTATGCATGGATTCACAGAATAGTGTCATCATTAATCTTAATCCTCAGATGTTCCAGATCCCAAGAGCTTGGTGCAACTAACTGAAATAGAGGCATTAGGGAAGTATAGAAAGCATAAGGACTCCAATAGGTCTCATTTGAATAAAAAGTGGTTGAATACAGAAAAGAAATCTCTATCCAAGCTTGCAGACCAACCTAAGAGGGTAGATTTCAAGAAGGAAATATCAAATTTAATATTGATGATGTCCAGGGTGATTGGGAAGAGGGATACCTTCCACTTCAAGGAATGGATGTTTCCTTTCATTCAAATAATCTTAGAGGGTGACTATCAATTTGATTGGTCAATGATTGTTTTTGATGCCATACATGATCAGCTAGCAAGGATAAGGAAAACTAAATATTTCTTTATGACTTCTTATGTGGTTTATGTAGCAGCAAGATTGGGGATTTTCCCAAGTTTGAACAGAGTAGGCATAATGGGAGCCTTGGATGGGCAGAAGAAGGTATGGGAACACTATGATCAGTTGTCTCTTCAAGTTGCTAAGACTCATTTTAGAAGAGTCAATGATGCATTTTTATATGTGATCATCAACCAATTAAGTGGAGATGTTGGATACCATTTGAGTCAAGAAGCTATAGCTTTCATTTCTTAATGGGGGTGTTGGTATATCCAATACCAAAAATTTACATACTTCAAGTTATATGGTTTTCAAGGCCACCCACACTTGCTTCCAAGGTGTTGTAGTAAGAGGATAGTGCTAATGGAGTTTGTATATCAAGATATTGGAGTTAATGCTTGGTTTGGGATTAAGCATAAAACTGGATGTCATAAATTTCCCATGAAATTGGGTGAATATAGCTATCAACACTTGAAGGGAGCAAAGGTGGTTTGTAATGAGTTGATAAAGTTGAAGTTGAGATTGTATACAGCTCGTAAGTATTTTGATCCAAAGAAGAAGATGTATGCTTTATTACCTTCAGTGTTCACTAGACATTTCAATTTGTTAGAAGACTTTTGGAGTGATCGGCAGGATGAGTATGATTTGAGAAAGAAGAAATATGAAAGATTGTCGGTTGCACTCATGGCAAAATTAGGTGTTAAAGAAAACATTCCTGACACTTTGGTGGATGATGGAATTGTATTGGATCCATCATATGAGGCTTTGAAGATTGGCACTAAGAGCTTGGATCCAATTGACTAGGGTGCTGAAGAAACCATTGATATCAAGAAGATAGGAAGGACAATATTGGATAGGAGTGTGCAATGGTTAATGTTGAGAACTCAAGCTGCTCAAGGACCAGTTCTTAAAAAGGGTAAAGGATACAAGAGAATTAAGAGAAAGACACCTCCCAAAGAGCCATTAGAATTCCTTCCTCCAGACATTGAAGATAGAATTTGAGGTGGTAGATGATGAAGAAGAAGCACCAGAGGGAGATGTTCTAGTAGGATCTGCTATCTCAACAACCACATTAGGTGAGTCATCTGCACAAGTCCCACTTACAAGGAAGAAGAGTAAAGAAATAAAAGAAGGAGCTTTGTATAGCATGGTTGAAGTTGATAAGGGAAAAGAAGTAGAGGAGGGAGTTCCAGAAGTTGACATAGATTCAGATGAGACTCTGTCAGAAAAGGATTTGCAAGAAAACATGCCTCTAGAAGAGGAATTGGAGCATATTTTGACACAAGAAGAGCAATGGAAGATGTTTGAAGAGGAAAAAAGAAATTTTGATGCAAGGGCTACAACAGAGAAACAAAAAAAAAATTGATGCCAAGGTACAAGTTGATGCTGTATTGCACCAACAACAATTGAAAGAAAAACAAGTTAAGGAAAAGGCAGCAGTTGATGAAATAGAGAGGAAAAGAAGGGAGCAAGAACATGAGCTCAAGGTCAAAGTAGAGAATGAAAAGTTGGAGTTAATACATAAAATTCATGACCTTGAGGAAGAGAAAGCAAGGGACCGGAGAGAAAAGGAAATCTTGGTTGCTAGGTTAAAACTTGCAGAGGAAGCTCACTAGAAAGAGGAAGAAGCAAAAAGTTTGAAGAGGAAAAGAGATGCTGAGGAGCCAGTAAAGAAACAACAAGTAGAAGAAGAAAAGGTAAAGGTAGAGAAACTTAAGGCCTTAGAGGCGGAGAGATTGAAGAAATAAAGACTAGAGGCTTTAGAAAAAGAAGTTCTAGAGAAAGAAAAGGAAGAAGAAAGTCAGAGGAAAAGAAAAGAGCAAAGAGATAGAGAATAGGCTGAGAAGTTGGTATAGATGCATATACTACAAGAGCAACAAGAGAAATCAAAGGTTGACTCTCAACCTCAGGTAGATGTTCAGCCACCTTCTACAGTTGTTGCTTCTTCTTCCATGATGACTACTGCTCCAAGTGCTCCTACTTGGCTGAAATTGGACCTGTAGAAAAGGGCAAGAACACCTCCACAACCTCTCAATTGGGAGGATATGATTAAGGGTATTGAGAAGGAAAGGCCTAAGAAGAAGGCTAAAATTATACATTCTACCCGACTCATAGACAAAGGGAAATTTTTTTCTAAATGTGCCATGCCGATGATAGAAAAGGAGGTAGGGGATATGCAGTTAACAGATTATCAGTTGAGTACGGTCAATTTGGGAAGACCCACTAGAAATCAGAAAATGAATTTGATTGATGTGGTGGCTTCAACAACCAAATCAAGAATGATCAAGGATAATCAAAAGAAGGATGAGCTTAAAGCTCAATTAGATCAATTACATTCATTCTTGAAGAGTGTCTCCTCTCCAAGGTCACAATAGGTAGCAGCCATTGAGAATCCTATTTTGTTAAGCAAAAAGGAGGTAGATGATTTGGTGTAGGTTAGAGGAAAGGCGGAGATGGTAGACAGGTGGATAGAAAAATTGAACCAAGAGGTAGGAGAGGTTTTAGTGAAAGGATTTAAAGCCTACAAGGATACTAAAGGGTTGATAAAAAAGATGCATCAATACATTGAGGCATCAGAAAAACAAGAAGAAGAGGATAAGAAATATAATCAGAAGTTAGAAAAGGTAAGTGCATGGCCTCTAACAACTCATCTGGAACAATCCATACTTGAGGAAGACAACAAAGATTTTGTGGAGAAAAATTCTCACATAATCTGGTTTAGGACTGGCTTTTTGTGTAAACACAAGGATGAAATTCAAGAAACTGCTAATAATTTGATCAAGCAATTGGAAGAATTAGAAGCAGTCATTGCTATAATTGTAGATGTGAATGCATTTTCAGAGGAGGGCATGCCTTTGAGTCAAGTAAAAGAGAAATGGGATGAAAGATTCAAAGGACTCATGCAAAAAGAAGATGATGGTGGAGAGTTGATGTTAGATCAACTAGTAGAGGTCAAGGAAGACATAAAAGTTGTTGGGAGAGAGTTAATAAAAATAAAAGGTATGAGGGAATTTGCTATAGAAGAATTGGATCGAATCAAGTTTGAAGATAGCTAGATTGATGGGCCATAGATGGATACATTACAGCAAGTCTTCACTAGCTATGATGAGTTTATTGCAGATCTAGCTTTGCATGCATGAGTCCTTGCATGCATAATTTTTCTCTTCCTTGCATGTTGCATGCATACAACACTGACAGTCTTGGGGGAACATGACTTCTTTTATTTTCTTCTATCTTCTATTTTTAGTTAAGATTGAATGTTTAAATGTAAGAACTCAATATCAAATTGATCTGAGTTTCCAAGAGAGTCTAGTTCCTAAATAGGTGGATAACCTGAATTAGAAGTAGAGTTCAAACTTTTGTATATTTATAAATACCTGATGGGTATCATATTGTAAAGGTCAGCTAATTGAGAATAGAATTGGCTTACCTAAGATTAGGAGATAGAATTTTGTAGAGTTTTGCAGAGATACTTTGTACTTGATCTTTTTACAGTTAATAGAATTATAGGTTTGCGCAATATGGAGTTAGCATTGAGTTGTTTTATTTGATAAAGCTGATATGTTATAATCTATCTGAATGCCAGTGATTGTGCTGAAGCATGATAGTTTCTTATGTGATGAAAGTCATTAGAAGAAACCAGATTCAAAGATTATCTTGTTAGATTATCATTGAATTGAAATTATTATAAATTTGTTGATCTATAATCTTGATGATGAATGAATGTGTGTTGTTTTGAAAGTCCTTGAATTATTTGTGATGTGTGATCGTGAAGTTAATTAAGCACCTAAAATGTATGCAGTGGTATAGATTATGCTATAGATTGTGTCATCTTATGGTTTTCTTGATCTAATTGGAAGAACATTCATTATTGGAAGATATATGTTCGGATGATAGATATATTTGATTCATACTTACTTGTTTACCCCTTTAATCTATCTTTTTCTTTTGTTTTAAATCCCATTGGTTTACCAAAATAGTTTGATAGAATGAGTCATCGCTTGAATATTTTGTTACCAGCACAGGCCCCTTGAACATTACAGTTGCATGAATCGATTGAGTGACACCAGATAGTTGAGAACCAACTACCAGGACCTTGGGAGTTAGGCCACTATATGTTGTCTTTCTTTTTTAGGAGAAATATAGTATTAATATTCTATTTTAATGTTGTTTGTGTCATTTTAACCATCAACACTTATCTCAAGCATTGGTCCTTAGCTTCCCACCTAAAGATAGTTTTGTGGTGATATTCCTAGGTTTGATGCCCCTAGCACCTGAAAGATTATCAAATCTTAAGGATTTGGGGCTCACAGTCAAGATCACCAACACTTCACACACTATTCAATTTTGTATTGTCTTGCAAAAGAAAAATTAAAACACTAACATAATTGAGGGAGGTATATAAAGATAGGAATCATAAATTGGAACCACTAAGTTGTTTTCCATCATTGTTAAATATTTGATAACATAATAAAATATTGACAATTAAGAAAAGACTAAGGAAATGAAAGATAATAAGCATAGAAAAATAGTCCATTGTATCGTAATCCTTGAATACTTAACAATACATCAATTGTGGAGTTCCATTACCAATTCATGTCTCCCACTTTTAGTCTAGTAATGGTAATTGTTTGATTAATGTTCACACTTAAGCTCTTCCTTTAGTTCTCATTTTTAGTTCAATAGCATGATTTTTAAAATAGATATCAACCAACTACAAAAAGTTGATGGCTAAAACAAAGAAACTACCTAATTAACTTGATCTAGCTTACTTATGATGTTAAGAAGAACATCTAGAAACTCATCTTTTTGGAGTGAAAGAAAAATAGGAAGCAGTTGTTCAATTGTTGCCTCCTGCAAACAATAAAAAAATGCATCTCATGAGAGAACCTTTAGAAACAAACCAAAGCACATATGAAACCATCAACAATACCATAATAATATTAAAAAAATGAGTAATATCTTACTGAGCAGTGTAAAACAATGAAGTGTGATAGTTTTATATGACTAGGTCACAATAATCCCTCACACATAGTTATAAAGAATGCAGCGGATGCATTTTCAATAGCATGCATATAAGACAAGAACACTCTAGTTGAATTTATGGTTAAAATTTCCTTTAGGTCAGAGCTAATAACCCATAAGATGGTCATATGGATTTCTGCTAACACAAAATTCTAACATGGAATAAGCACAGGTCATTTGGAAATATGAAAACTATGTAACCACTATCTAAGTACTGTCGCCACATAAAATTTTGGATCACTGGCTGACATTGGCTAGAGTACTCAAACTCATTTTCCCATGCTCCTAGGACTAGGCTCTATGAATGATTGATAAGGTAATAACTAATAAGAAATAACATAACTTGGAAATTAATGTTGTTTTACTCAACATACTTAAGCATATCATATGAAATGATATAGCAATTATAGAACATAGAAAAATGAACATGAGATAAATCTACCACATCAAAGTTTACGTTCCCCAAAACAAGTGCCATATGTACCCATGATAACAGAAGCAAAGGAAGAATGCACATGCTGAGAAGAATCTGATGATAGGTCATGTGAAAGACAAATCTAACTTCACTAAAAGCTAAAATATAAGTGAAATTGATTTTCAAAGACTTCATGATGTCACATATTATCTCTAAATTTAAACAATAAAAAAAATTAAAGAATCCCGAGGAAAGTATAGCTTGTAAGAATCCAATTACCTTCACACAAGGAAGTATGTGTTGGATTGCAAGCTGGGGATTCAATATTCTACAAAACTTGGTCACCTTTCTTGCAGTTGCAATATGTACTTCTACTTCATTATCCTATAAAAATGAACATATGCTGTCACCAAGTCTACCCTTCATGTTATAAAGAGGTCAAATCAAATTAAGACAAATATCATAGTAAGTACATATCATAAGCTCATATAAAATTAACTTTCGAAATTCCCATCTTATGCACATCCATACCCCACAACCAACCCTAGATTTCCCTTTGAAACTTCCCACCATAAAATATTAACCTAAGATGAATGGATGGTAGATGGTGACTGAAACATCCCCAAATAAAAAGTATGCTAAGGTGAGTATAGGTGGGTACCAGATACATTGCTAAAATTACATAAGATTTAGGTAATTGTCTACTACAACATTGTTCTTCAGGGATTAGCTCCCCTTCCATCCCAAAATTGCAGAAATTTTGGGAATGTGTCCCCTTTTCACAACATTATGGGGTTGGCCTCCTATCCCAAATGTCCCTCAATGTTCCCAAGGACTAGGCCAACTTGATTCCTTACTGTTCCTTTTTGCAACTAATAATCTCACAAAAAGGTAGAAATAACTACTAAAAAGGAGGACCAAAGGACAAAAAAGCAGATAGTCAACCATTTTTCTCACAGATTTGTAGGCAAACTAAAAAACCTAAATGGAAATAGAGATACTCAAACAATTTCAATAAAAAATATAAGAATATTAATTTCATCTCATTCCACCATTCATAGATTTAAAGCTCATAGAAAGCAGAATTCAGAAAGAAGGCTAAGTTTTTGGCAAGTTCTTCTAAATTTTGGAAAATCTCACTAAGTTTTCCTAAATTAATCAATTTAAGTATCTTTTTTAATTTGCCAAGCTTTCACCATGTCATGAGTCTGATTCAAAATTGGGTCTGTGAATTTTGATAAGATGTGAGTTTTCAAACTATGGCACCTTCCAGTTTCTTCAAATTCTTACAATTGCTAATATAAAATTGGTAAATTTAATAATTTTAATTAATATTAATCATTTTTAGTTTTTAATTTTTTTAAAACTAGGCTTTTATATTTTTTTTGTAACTATCCTTGTGTTGTCTCAAAAATATAGAAAATAAATTTTCATCCCCACAACCACCCTTCCTTAAAGCTTGAAGAAAAAATAATATATACATTTTCTCATTTGCACAGTTGACATAGTCTATGTACAAACAAATATAATTAAACTTAGAAATTCATCAAGAGGTAAAATCAGAACAATTTTTTTTACATATATGTTCAACATGTGCCAAGGGTTTTTGGCCACACTGACTAGGTCCCCAAAATGTATGTATGAATCCTGGGCAACCAATTTTTGATGTAGTTAATGCCTCTATTTAGTTTCTAGAGGCATTTCTCGTTCATCTGCATATAGGAGGATAATCAATGCTTTCCTGAAAAAGGATCATGGTTTACAGGTAATGTAGGCTGATCCATGATTCTATAGTTTCCCAGTTTCATCCTAAAATATTCATATTATGCTTAGCTCCAGATTAGTTAAGCTGTAATTTTATCTATACATTTTGGGGGAGGATAAACTTGAAAATGAACTCAGTGACCTTATACCCAGAACTGAAGAGTCTAAATCAGGATAGTGCCTACTTGTGTCTCAGCTTGTGTTGAAGCATTTTTTAGAAAGTTCAATCCATAGGAATCATCAAAATATCACATCTTGAATCCAAATCTTAGATTATGAATGTCTTCAGATGCAAAGAATAGCATACGAAAGTATAGCTTTGGATAATCTATCAAACAATAAAAAACACATTGACCCCACTAAAGCTTGGGACTAGATCCCCAAGGTTGAAAGTGAGCCAAAAGATAACATTTCAGAAACTTGAGCAATGGTATAAGAAGAAAGAAAAGAGAGGTCCATAGGTCAGAATGCAAAGACAAATGGCAGGAAAGGAGCTTGAAAAATTTTGGTCTCTTAAGTCTGGAGACATGAATAGGGAACCATCTTGGAAATAATGAACTTTTACCATAAGAAGAAAATGAACCTATGGACCAGTGAGAGGATACTGAAAGTTGCCATTTTGTCCCCATGTTGTTATGCATATTAAATTTATATTCTTGCAGAATAAGATCTAGGCATTTGATGAGTTTCAATCATTTCTTTATTGGATTCATATTACAAGTTTCGATTCTTCTAAGATTTCACTCCTTGCATGATATTTCATACAGGTGGGTGGTGGTATGAAATAAAACCTACCTCTAATTTGATGTAATCTTAGAAAATACTAACATGTTCAACACATAGTTTAATGTCAATGCTTTGGTTGAGGA
The DNA here is from genome assembly GCA_007115665.2 of Sequoiadendron giganteum. NCBI lineage: Eukaryota > Viridiplantae > Streptophyta > Pinopsida > Cupressales > Cupressaceae > Sequoiadendron > Sequoiadendron giganteum. Next base: position 247,369,724 of record CM021102.1, read on the forward strand.
CAAACCTTATCGGTTTTAGATATTTCAGTGATGTAAACTATAAATTGAAATCATATAATTTAAAAGGTTAGATTGATGTTAAAGGGTTGGTAAGATTAAATAGTGATGAAGTTTAAAATTTATTGGTAAGAAGAATGTCAAGAATCATTGTAAGTTGTACTTATAATTTATGGTTTTAAATAGTGAAAAAGTGTATGGGTCTTGAAGAAAATCTCATGTGTTTGATTTAAGCTTACTAAATCCTAGATAAATTACAATATAATATGAGAGTCATTTCAATGAGGCTTGAGCAGATTTAAAGATAGTTGAAATTCTTAGATGTAGATATCCTACTTCTTGTGAGCTGACTTGAAAAGGCAAGTTCGAGGAGCAGATAAAAAATTGCAGCCTCCATTGAAATGATATGCATATGCTATGTTCTGATAAGTTTGAAGTAGTCTAACATTGAAAAATCCATAAAATTAGTTTTACTTGGTTAAAATAATAATAATCATCATCCACTAGTCAATTTAAGTAGAAGGATTGTGTATTCTTAGTGAACCTATATACCTATTTTATTCAGGTTTATAGATGATGCACAAAACATGTTGATTTGTTACAACTTACAACTACACCATTGTAGCATTGATCAGTTTAAAAGTGTAACTTTGAAGAAGCTATAATCATTTATGGTTTATTGGGCTCACTGGAGGTAATTGTGGCACTTTTGGAATCAACAGAGGAGGCCTCATACTCAATTTGTTGCACCCAGATACTGTATTTACAGGACAATGACATTTTTTGGTCTGAGGATAGGTAGAAGACCTCCTACAGGTCTAATTTCAGAGAGAGTGACATGTTCAAGTGCAGAAAGGGGCAAGGAGGCATTGAATGATACAAGTTCTCATTGTATAAATAAAGGAAGAAGTATTGCAGATCAGAGGGCCATTTGGAGAGCAAGTTGGAGTAGGAACAAATCATTACTCATGTGACATGAGTCCTTTTAGGTGGAGTGTATGGTGCAAGAGTAGCTAGGTCCAAGACATACATTTTGAAGTTTTGTGTCAAGTTTTTAATTTTCTGTCCATTTGTCTAATAAGGCCATGCATGGTGTTTTGAGTGTCTTTAGAGTCTCATTGTATGAGAAGCAACAAGGAAGTTGCAAAATATTGAAAATTTGTAAATGTTGCAAATCATGTTGAGAATGTTGTCAAAGTTTTATGGAGGTGTCTAGGTAGGTAAAACGTGTTAATTTTCTTGTGTAGGGTTATGTTTTGGAGATCGATAAGTTCTAAATAGACCATCTCTAATGTTGTAGGAGCCTAGGGGAGTCAAAAAGTGAAAATTTTGCAAATTGGTAAAAAGTTGTCATCAAAAGTTGTCAAAATTGCAAAATTCTTGGAAGTTGAAAGGACATGGTAGTTTAGGGGGAAGTTATGAAGTTTTCTTGGTTGAGATGAGATGTAATATGTATATAAATCCTCTCAAAGGCTTGAATAGGGGTTGGAAAAGATTGTAAAGAAACTAGAAATAGCAAATACAACGTTCATTTTTTATTTTTTCACTATTTTCATATCCTTCCTAGTACTATACGGACCCATACACCTTGTAGATGCTCTAAATTTCATTGTTCATGGTAGAGGCATGAACTAGCTATAAATTTATTCAAGTTTGGGGTTCTAACATTGTGGTTGGAGGGAGAAATCTCTGATTTTTTGAAAACTGCCTGTTATCTCCTTTTGAAGGGTTTGATTGGTGTGAATATGATGTTTTATAGTTTGAGTTATGCCAACAACTGTCCTAGATTGTAACTCAGTGGAATTTCTTGTCTCATGGTAAATTAGGATTTCACATGATTTGGAGTGCAGGGGATAAGTGTTGAAGGGTTTGTAGTGAATTTGAGGAACCTAAGTGGAGTTTTGTTGCGATCTTGGTGGAATCACTTATGTAAATGAGTTTTGATTTTGTGTAGGTCCATTTCAAGGTTTCTCAGGCAGTGGATTGATAAGAGAAGGTGTAGAACCTATACCTTCAATAAACCCTCCTTAAATTGGCCTAAAATGAGGGTTTTGGGGTTAAGTATGTAAATGAGAGTTTCTCCTTAAACAAGATGTGCTTTTGGGGATTTGAACACATGGGAATTTCTTCCCCAAAAAATTTAAGAGGTTTTTGAATGTTTATAAGGTGGTTCCTTTGAAAATAGACCTAATTTCCCATTTAGGACAATGGTGAAGACCTAGGTTGAAGCAGGTGTTACAAAGAAGTCACCATTGAATTTGACGTATGTTCTGTAACTCAATAAAGGGTATTTGGTATATGAAAAAACCTAGAAATAGGGTTTGTTGTCCTACAAGCTTGCTTAGGTGACATAAAGGAAAAGAGCTAAGGTTGAGTTACTAAATTGAAAGGTGAATTGGAATCATTTTTTATTGTTCAAATAAGAGGTTTGGCATCCCTTGTATTGCATCAATTTCCCTTTCGCTTTCCCTTTAATCTTTAAGGATGAATAATGGAATGCTTCCAGGAGTGGTGCAGTGCAGGTATCCCCAATGGGCATTCCCAATGCGGCTTATTCAAGCAAATGTTGCTCTTCAGCCGAATAGGCTGAATATGGCAATCTCAGCTCGGGCCTTACTATCAATAGGGCTCCCACCCACCACCTCATACGTCAATTTTTGGTTGGCTCAAGAGAGAATGGAATGAGTGGGTCCGTTCCTATGGCTCCTTGGTCATTTGTGATTTTGAATTATTTCCAACATTTTCTTCATTTTCATTTAGATGGATTTCTTTTGTGGTTGTTGAATGAGTAGGGCATGCTCGAGATGGGTGCCAGGGGAAGGAAAATCCAGTAGTGAAATGTAATGTTCTTGTAATCATTGTGTTGCTCCTATTCAAGCCCACCTACTTTCAAGTTTAAGATTAGCACAAACAAGCCTTGTTATGAATCCCTAGTTTCAAAATAAACTTGGACAATATGGTAAATTCACCCATGCAATGACCAATAATTCTTAACATAATAAAAAATGGCCTGACCACATACAGATTTGAAAAGTAAAATTCACTAAAACCATGGAAAGTGACTTACTACATGATGTTGCACAAATCATGTCCTATGGGGAAAAATGGGTAGAGGTTGCAACCCTAAATTAGGTCACTTCTCCATTTTGGCAGGTCGCTTCTCCATTTTAGTGGGCTATGCCTAAAAATAAGGTTTCAACTTTCACTTCTTCGTTTTGGTGGGCTACGATTGAAAATAAGATCTTGATGAAGGTTTTAGAGTATGTTTGTTAAAATGAAAATTATGGCCAGGATTTTAATAATGACCAAGATCTTGTTCTTCTCTTTTTATTTCTTTTATTTAATTTTCTTAATTCTTTCTCTATTAGTTGTTTTGTATTCTTTTTAATTCTCTTTTTCTTTCTTTTCTTTACTATTATTTGTATTTTTTCCATTTAATTTCCTTCTCTCTTGATTGTCCCAACTTTTCTTTTATTTAATTTTCTTCTTTATTTTTTAATCTCTTATTTTTTGATATTTAGTGCCTCAAAGTTATCTAGTGTTTTGTTTCCTTTTTAAGGTTTTGTTTATCTTTTAATGTTGCTAGGTCTTTAAGGTTTCTTTTGACTTTATTAATCTTTTCTTATTTTATTGTTCTTTTGTATTAGTCCTTCTTGTTCTCTTTCTATTTTTGGTGTTAATTTTTGCATTTTTATTGTATTTATCTTTCTCGTTGTCTCTCTTGAATTCCTTTTTCTTTTCTTTTTTAATTTTATTTGTCTTGTCTTCTTGGCTTGTGTGCAACCTTCTCTCCCCTTTTCTGATCTTTTAAAGATGTTCTAGGTCTAAATCTATCTATTTTTCTCCTTATGCTCTCTGCTCATCCGGATGATGGATCATAGAGTGTGATCTGAAACGTTATCTCTACTCATCCTGATGATGGATCATGGAGTGTGATCCAAAACATTGATGTTAAAATTTTGTATACAATAAAATCCAAAATTATTTGTACAATACAATATGGATTGTGGAAATTTGATATGGGTATGTGTAGGATCATGATGGGCCAAAAAATGGCAATATGTAAGTGATATGATGGCCCATGTGGCTAATGACCCATTTTTTTTACCCAAAATTGATGAAACAAAAAAGGTTTTTAAAGGAGATTCTCAACTTTCCACCAATATAAATTATGCTTTATTTTGAGTTTAATAAATAATTATTCTTCATTTTCTATTTGAATTACGACTAAAGTCTTGATTGATAGGCTGATTGAAAAAAATATATAGCTTTTTAAATGAAATCACATTTTTTGAATCCAAAACATGTGTGTGGTCACACATATGAATTTTTATATATTTTCAAAATTGTAATAAAAAATTCATAATTAATTATTTACTTAGAAAAAAATTACAAAAAAATATGCATCACATCCAGACATGACTCCTCTACTTAGATATAAAATATTATAAAAAAATATTATCATTTTATTGTGGTTAGGGTGGTCAAACATACACCTACTTAGTTTTTCTCTGAAACTTAAGTACTATTGCATTGAAATTTCAAATTTTCACGAAATAGATTCTTGTTTTCTTAAATAAACCTAGTAGTTTAGAAACTAAATTAATTTTTCTATAGATTCTATTCTTACATATTTTTGAAATAATATAGATAACTTATTCTAATTTTTACGTCAAGTTGCCTAACTTTGATTTTTTGAGTTTTCATCGCCACGTAAGGGCCTATTTTTTCCATGATGATCCTGCACATACCCATATCTTTAATTTTAAATACATATATAAAATTATTATAATTATTAATTAATAGAGGAGTAATAGTCATTTATTTATTCATTTCTATTTGTCTGATATTAGCCATTTATTTAGTCATTTAGTTGTGATTTTACCCAATTACCAAATTAGTCATTCATTTCAAAATAATACTAGTGTTAGTCACGTGACTAAAAGTTTTGGACATGTGGCTAAATTTTTTAGTCACGTAGTCATTTATTTGCCAAATTCTACTAGTGAGTGAGTTGATTCTTCTCTACCTTAGCTTTTTTTTTACACATTTATTTTATGTTTTATGCATTTATAGATAGATTTAGGACCTTGGAAGAAAAATTTGCAAGTCGTCCCTTCTTTTCAGAAGGTGTCCCACTTTTTTGTGAAGTGTCCCACTTTTTCACGTGTCTTGTTTCTTTGCAAACTATCCCAAAAAGGGAATAAAGTGTCTAGGACCATTAGAAAAGTACCTAGAGAAACTTTAGCACACTTTTTGACTGTTGATCTATAGATTACAGATTTTAAAATGCTTATAGATGATATTTTTGCTTCTTTTTGTTAGATTCCTCCTCGGTCATGACAATGTCTCACTAGAAAATTATTCTATCAATTACAAGATCTCATCATGAAACTATCACAAGAGAATACATAAAATTTATAGGCTACTAAGATATATTGGGATATCTGATGCCGTGCTAATGGAATTAGCAGAGAGATGGGAGATACCATAATTCCATGCTAATGGAATTAGCAAAGAGATGGGATGTGGATACTTGCAACTTTCATCTACCTACTGGTGAGATGATTATCACTCTAGAAGATGTACATTGCATTCTTCAAGTCCCCATTTGAGGCGAAATTGTCCATTTCACAAAGTACTATTCATTAAGGAAGATGAGAGAAGATATAAAGTACTTCCTTGGAGGATTAGTTCAAGAGGACATTATGAGGTGACGTATTGAACTACAATGGATGCTCCATGCACGATCACCACTTTTGAGGTGGATTATGATTTTTATTATAGCACTAGTAGTAGTCCCAAATGGTCAAGGAGCACACCTAGACGAGGGAATCATACACATGATTAGAGAGATGGAGCATTGTAGGATCATTTATGCATGGGGTCGCATCATGCTTTCACATATTTACTATGATCTAGGATAGTTTTCCTATGACATGGTTGAGAGCATGGTACATTGTACACTACTACATGTTTGGTTCTTGGAGCATATCATATGCACTAGGATGATAGGATTTCCTTCTGTATGCACCCTACGTTACCCACACTCTTTCAGTTATCCACTAATATGGGAATGGTATTATGGAGATCTATTATTCAGAAGAGTTAGATTTGACCGCATAGATCAAGAGGAGATCCTATGGAGACCCTACCAGATGATACTAGAGTGTCTAGAAGAGACTTTTTAGTTGAGGAGGATGTAGAGGGAGATGTTTTTACTGGGTAGGCAAGTGTTTCCACAATAGTGGTTTACACTTTCTGGGAGATGCTAAATGGATGAGTAAATGCATTGGAAGGTGGAACAAATGCACCAAAAAATTTCCCTAGATGCACTAGAAAATAGACTACATTCACTAGAAAATGACTCAAATGCACCAGAATACAAGCTCAATACATTGAAATAGGGAATGCATGCACTAAACTAGAAGTGTTTCATTGTTTTGAAAACCTATCTCATTATTTTATTTTTAATTAGTGAAATGGATGTTTCTAGGGAATAATTTTTTGATCAATGATTGTTTGTTTGGCTTTTTTTTTTTTTAATTTTGTGAATTAAGTGTTCTTAAATGGATGATTTCTTAGATTATGACTTCAAACACAAGAAGTTGTAAAATAGTTATTTCCAACCTAGGAACTAAAACATTAAGTGTGCATTCAATAATCTAGTCTAATTCCTTTGATTTCCACGGGTATAACACAAGAGAAAATAGATCAAAAACCTTTCCAATGTCAAGGGTGACTCATAATATCACAACCCGCACCTTAAAACTATGTCATCTCACATAGCCATGTCTCCCCCTACAGGGTGCCCATTTTTTATCCTTTCTTGAGTTTTAACCAAAGTTGAATCCTCAACTTTTGTTCAGTAATCCCCGATAGTTATATGTTGAGTATCTTGGGGGTAGATTCTTCCCTCACCTTGCACCATGATATTAAGAATGTTTGGAGACTCACTCAACTGGCTTCTACACATAAGGTTTGTAGTAAGGGTTTCTGTTCGGTGCGGAAAATGATAAAATCCCTCAAGATATCTCCCACCCTTTAGAACAAAGGCTTTGGGGACGGTTATCTTGCACACTACCATTGAATTGTGGGTTTCCCCATATTCACTTTTTAGTATAGTGGGTCAGAAAACTTGTCTTTAGTTGTTCCCACATAGGTCATTCCCATAGGGTGAGTACTTTTTCCCACTATGGTAGGCCTTCTAAAGGTGTTAACAAAGCATAAAAGAGTAATTTTTGCATTTTGGTCACCCGGTGAAGGGGAGAGCATAGGCCTATCACTTTAAAAGCACTATAGATAAGGGGTTTATTAACCTTCTAATTAACTAAGTGCCTATTTTAATCAAAAGAAGACAAGAAAACAAAAACCATCAGTAATTTTAGATATTTGTGTTTGACGAGTGTATTAAGCACTTGCAACACAAAAGATATTGATCAATTATAAAAAAATTTGAATTTTTGCAAAATAAGCCAGATGCGCTAAAACATTAATCATATGTGCTAAAAGATCACACAATGCACTAAATGAACTACTATATGTACTAGATAAAATATTTAATGCGCTAGAGAAATTAATGAATGCAATAAAATAAATTTCAAATGCATTAAAATAACCCCTGAATGCGCTAAAATATAAGTCAGATGTGTTGAGAGATGGGATGGATGCATCGTAACAATGACTAGATGTGCTAGAAGATGTTTTGTATGCACCAAAAGAACTCATGGATGCACTACATAGAAGTTCACGTCCAACCTATTCATGAAAAAATTCCCGAAATTGTTAAAAATGGGGCTAGGCCCCCTGGTTGGTGCCAAATGTAATATGTGTGAGGAATATGTGAATGAATAACAATGCACAATCAAGGAAACATTATATTAGATAATTTAGATGACAAAACTAACTGAATTGAAATAAAAAAAACTCTCTAAATCCATCCCATTGTTCTCTATCATCAAGGATTCATTAAATCATAATGTCTCTCAAATTGTGTATGCACTATGACTATTAGAATGACAACTTGAAGAATGAGATGTTGGAAATGAAGTAAATCTATTCCTACATGATAATTGATAAACTATATGATGTGATGCTATGATAATGGAGTTGTTGTATGAAGATGCTATGCCATTGATGTAATGAAACTATAGAAATCAAAATGCAGCTAATGGTGAAGCCATGATTCTAAACTAATATGCTTCTAAATGCTAATTGCAAAATGCTTAAATGCTCTAATGGAATTTTTGTAAAGTATACTTTCTCAAAGTTGGGGATCCATTTTCTATAGAATGAAGTTGTATTTATAGATTTTCCAAAGCATAAAATTATGCGGGAGTAAGCAACGGTGGAGGATGAAGAGGTTGGAGAGAATCATGGAGAGTGTTCCCTTTAGTAAAACATTCTACCAAGTGTGAGAAAGAATAAATGGAGGAAGAGAGCCAAGTGTCTCAAGTTTGTTTCAAAATTTGTTCAAGATAAAGTTGAATTAATTAATTGACATATTCCAATTTGTTGAGACACATGACGAGGTGGAAAGAATAAAAATTTGTAGACATGTGACTAAATTTAAATTTGGAATTATTCAAATTTAGTAAGAGGATATTAATTAAATAAGACAAACTATTTGAATTTGTTTATTTAATTAAAATTAGAGGAATATGATTTTACATAAGAAGAATTAAAAAATGTGAACTATATAAATAAATTTATAATTTACTTTATATGTAGAGGAATTAGAAGGTTTATTAATTAAATAACTCATATTTAATTAATTAGATCATCCAGACCGAATTTAGGTGTATACACTAGGAAAACAAGTCAAATGTGTGTGTCAATCCTTATTATGTTTGCTTACTATTTTCCTTAAAAAAGTTTCAAGAGTCTTATTAGTTGATTTAACTTGACCATTAGATTGTGAGTAGTAGGGTGTTGAAAAATGATGTTGGATGTTAAACATTTCTAAGAACTTCTTCATGTCATTATTTGTAAATGGAGTCCCATTATCTAAAACCAACACAAAGGAAGTCCAAAGAAAGCAATAATGTGTTCCAATTGAAACGACATATTACATCAGTAGTTGTTGAACAAGGGGGAATGGATTCTACCCATTTTGTTAAATAATCTATCATGGTAAGTATAAATGTATGTCCAATGGAGGAAGGTGGTGATATTTTTCCAATAAGATCTAGACTACATATTGAGAAAGGCCAAATAGGAACTTGGTCATAAAGCTTAGAAGCAATAGCATGAATCAAATATCTATGCTTTTAACATTTGTGAAATTTCTTAACGTATTCAAAGAAATCTTGTTACATATTCCTCCAATATTATCCTATGTGGATTAATTTTTGAACTAATGACTTTCCTCCAAAATGGCCTCCACAAGCACCTGCATGAGCTTTCAAAAGTGCTATGATTGTTTTAGGCATCTAAGTAAAATACCATCAAAGGGCCTTCTATACAACACGTCAACAAGGATTATATATCTAGAAACAAGTTTTTAAAGGGTGGCTTGAATATTCTTAGATTTCAACTCAGGAAAGGTACCATCTTTTAAATAACTAAATATCAATGTCTACGATTCATTGGAGCTCTCCATGATGGTTGAAAATACTTCTAGAGGATATACAAGGGAAGCAACACTCGTCATGGAATTTGCATGTCGATTATCTTTTTATGGGATGTTATCAATGGTACATGAATCAAATCTTTCTAATAGAGTCATCATGGGATCCTTATATTTTTATAATTTGTCATGTTCTGCTTGATACATTATATTTATTTTCTTAATTAGTAACTGAAAATAACCAAATATCTTAATATCTCAAGCTCCTAGAGTTAAAGCAGTGCGTAATCCAATAATTAGCACTTTATACTCTATTGTTGTTTGTGCATAGGAATTTTAAGTGATAGCACAAGGGAATAGGCTTTCCTGTAGGTGGGACTATTATAACCCTTGTGTTGGAGCCCATTCTACACTTAGATCTTTTAAAATATAATTCCCACATATTAGGTTCAATCGTCAACACATTATTGTTAGGGAATGAATCATTATTAGGTAATGCTAGGGGAGAGGGAGTGTGAGCTAATTGGTTGGTCAAGGCTTGTCCTTTAATTGTCTCTTGAATGGGGTGGGGTAAAAGTACAAAGTTGTGTCACACTTTTGGCCAACTTATTAGCACAAGTGAATTTTAGTATTTATAACTAAAAATCTATTTTGATCAAACATATGATCTAGTAAGATTCATTCTATATAAGTTATATATGTCCACAACTTTTCTAACTAAAATTGTTGGCTAAATGCATATCTAGCACCACTTTGAGGCCAATTTACTGAAAAAGTGAAATTATTTAAAAAAATGTATGTTTCAACAACTCCTACTCATATAAATAATTTTTATTTTAAAATATAAAAATATCCTTTTCTAGATCCATAAGTGTAGTTTTCAAATATATATTTATTTTAATAGTTCAACTATTATTTATATTTTTTACTAAAAGTAGGTTAGCAACACAAACATATTAGGTTGATTACCATGTTAAGAAAAATACTAAAACTTATTTAAAATAAAAATAAAAATATGATGCCCTTGATAAAAGAATCTAGATTAAGATAATATCATTTTTTTTTATATTTTAGATAAATATTTAATATAAAAGTTGACGTCGAGTGGAAATGGCCATGTTTTAATACATGCACATTTAAATATTTATTTAAAAATATATATTTATTAAATTTGCAAAAATACATTTCCATGCCCTAAAGTTTCAAGTTATAAATATATACAAAAAAATTGAAGGCAAAAAAATAAAATTTACTATATAAAGCTTGACATCTCATGCAAGGTCATTTTTCAGCAACTAAATTATAGTGTTAATCTATTAAAACCTATATTCAAATAAAAAGAAAAATTCAAAAAAATACAAACATAAAATATTCTAAAGAGAAAACATTTGATTATTTTACATCATTTAAAAATTTAAAACATATATGCCACTTTCTAGTGATACAAGTTTAAAATTTAGATCAGTGTTGGCCAATTCCTTTATAAAAGTGTGACATAGATTTATAATTTTACCCGGTGAAATATTTTTGGATTATGCACAAGCAACAAAATTGTTAATAGATAAATTAATTTGGAAACAGTATTCTAGGGCATCACTTTCTACACAACAAGTGGCATCTTTTCAACAAGTATTAGATAGCGAAGTAGTGTTTCTTTCAGGGCAATAAGATAAAATATTGTGGGCTCCATTGAAAATGGGGTGTTACTCAGTAAAGGAAGGTTATAAAGCATGAAGTCAGAAAAGTAATCAGTTGGTAGCTCAAAGGGTTTAATCCTTTTGTTGGAGTAACGCAATCTTGCCAAAAGCAGGGGGTTTTGCATGGTTGGCATTGAGACATCATATCTTAACAAGTGATTGTTTAGAAAAATTGAAGGTAGGTGACCCATTTAAATTTCCATTGTGTGATGAAGAAGTAGAGAATGTGGATCATCTTTTAATACAACGCACCTTTGCAAAAAAAAAATTGATATTCATAAAGGGAAAATTAAATCTATATATTCTTTTGCCAAACACAATTTGGGACATGTTTTAGAGCTAACCACTTTTGTTTAATTTTTTTTTTTTGCATCAATTTGGCGACTTATCCCATCTCTTGTAGTCTAGTATATGGTGGGAATGTAATTTGCGTATCTTTAGTAAAATTTATTCTTCAATAGAGGTTGTTAAAGGTAAAAGTGAAAAGTTAATCTCAGAGGCTATTAATGTATATGTTCTAAAATTCAAGAACACTTCTTCTATCTATACAAGTTGGGATGATTTTGTCTTGAAGAGTTGGGGAAACATTGTATTACCTTTTTTAGGGAGTTTGCATCAAATAAGCAAGAGAAAGGTGAGGAGGGAACAAGTAACATGGAAATATCCATCCTCTAATTTTTTAAATCTTAACTTTGACGATGCATCTAGAGGCCATCAGAGAGTTTCAAGAGCTGGAATTTGCATTCAAAACTCAGTGGGGAAAGTAATTGTAGTAATATCATACCAAATTCTAGTAGGAATGAATAATGTAGCTAAAGGTTAGGAAATTTTCCTAGGTCTAAAAGTTGCCTTGAAACTAAGAATCTTGAAATTACACATTGAAGGTGACTCATTAATAATTGTGAATGCTTGTAAGGAAAAGAAAGTTCAATGTTGGTACTTGAAATATATCATGCAGAGAGTTTAGGAATTGTTGGATAATTTTCAGTCTTTTATTATAACACACACTTATTGGGAGGGGAATAGGATGGAAGATAAATTGGAAAGTATGGGTTCTCATGGGAAGGAAGTTGAGATTTTGGATTAAATTCAAATGCAAGAATATCCAAAAAAAAAAGAATTAGCAAGGCTTGATCTAGAAATTTAGATTTTTGGATAAAGTAAAGATTTAAAGGGACTATGCTAGGGGAAGCTAGACCAAGGCACCATAAGGTAGTGAACTGCATTTATCAACACTATCAGCCCATTGAGGAGATAGGCTTTAGAGTCTTGCTAAAGTGATAAGGTCCCACAAATGAAGATACATACAATCAGCTCATCAAGCATACCTCACTCTGAGTCCCTTTGACTACTACATGTCTCATTGATGAGGATTCATTAGGCTTGTCATAGAGACTACACATTTAGTCCTAGTAATGACTACCACTTCCACCAACAAGAGTCCCCATCCTTGAAGGTTCTAAAAATTCCTGAATTTTCTTCATCAGCCCATCAGTGGTTCTCAAAAAATTCACAACCTCTGACTAGAAGTTCTTAACTTCATGGTTCACCCAGCTCTATGAAGGTTCTAAAAAATAATGACTCTTATGTACAAGTTCAAAGGTTCTAAAAAATCTTGACTCTTCTTTGTTAGCCCATCGATGGTTCTCAAAACTTAACAACCGTTGACTAGATGTTCTTAAGTTTAGATTCTTGGTGACTTTGCGACATAGACACTCTTCCTAGCATGGAGACTCTATGAAGGTTTTAAAAATTTATGACTCTTCTTTACAAGTTTTAAGGTTCTAAAAAATCTTGACTCTTCTTTGTTGACCCATCGATGGTTCTCACAACTTCACAACCCCCGACTAGAGGTTCTCAAGTTGAATTTTTTTGAAACTTCATCACACAAAATCTCTTCTTGGCATGGATACAAGGTCCCACAAACAAAGATACATGCATTCAAACAATTGAGGAGACCTCACTCTGAGTCTCACCAATTGCTACTTGTCTTTCCAATGATCCTTTAATCAACTTCTTGAAGAGACTAGACATCTAGTCCTGATGAAGACTACTAGTACCACTGATAAGAGCTCCCATCCTTTCATCAACATGTTGAAGAGATGTGACTCAAAGTCTCAGTGTCAACACAATATTAGCTTAATACACTTTGATTGGAGTATTGGAGCTCACCAATATTGTTGCAGTTATATATGGAATTGGTGGTACAAAGTAGTACAGGCTATACACTCAAGCATCTAGGGGTGGTATCAGCAAAGGGTAGATTTTATGGAAACAATGTGTTTGTTATTTTGCAGGTTTGGTATCATTCTTTAAAAATGGAAGCTAAGATTTATTTTGCAAGGATCAATAGTTAGATATACAATGTTTTTGTTTCTCTATTATTCGAATGGTGGGGGCATTTTGATTGACATATCTTTCAATTTTGATATTTTATATGAGTTTAATAGGAGGGATTTGGGATATGCTAAAAGGGGTTTGAATTTGTTGTTTGGGAAAATGTACTCAATGGAAACCTAGCTATGAAGAGCCTATCAAAATAATATCTAAACATTATTTTATGTATAATATAAATATATAAGAGCAATATGCTCTTTGGCTATTCACCCCAGTAAATTTTTTTGATGAAAAGATATTTTAAAGGATTGAATTTCATCATCACATGTATTTAAGTATTCAGAAATTAATGTCTCAATTTACTTGTAGCAAACATGAGAGCCAAAAGAAAAATCATATCATCATGTATCATGTCTCATATTCAATCAAAGTTTGGATAATGTAATAAATAGGATTTTCTTTAACATTTTTGTCTTGCTGACCCAACAATGCTATGAGAGCATGGGAAGATGCTATTGTATAAAGGATGAATGGCTTGTATTGTATAGCGGGTTGTAAAATAGGCAGAGCAACAACATAATATTTCAAAATCTCGAAAGTTCGTTCACAATCCTCATTGCAATTAAACTCAACCTCTTTCTTAAGAAGATGTGTAAAGGGTAATGTTCACTCTACTAGGGATTCTAAAAAATGATTGATAACCTAAATTCTTCCTTGTAAAGTGCACAATTGAAATATTTTCTAGGAGGTGGCATGTTAACTATAACATCAATTTTCTTCATATCCACCTCAATTCCTCTTTGAGATATGATCAAACCTAGAATTTTTCCACTATCTACACCAAAGACACTTTTTTGGATTCAATCTCATGTTATATTTTTGTATTCACTCAAAGATTTTTCGAAGGATAATAACATTGTCTTGTCAAGTCAAATATTTGGTGAGAGTATCATCAACATAGTCTTCCAAAATCTTATGTATGTAATCATGAAATATCAATCTCATAGCTCATTGGTATATTGTGCCTGCATTGTTTAATCCAAGAGGCATAACTACCCACAAAAATATTCCCCAAGTTGTGGTAAATGTTGTTCTGTATTTATCTTGAGGGTTGATAAATATCTGATTATATCTAGTGAATCCAAGCATGAATGACAAAAAAGCATGTCCCATTAGTTGAGTCCACTATCATGTCAATATTACGTAGCAGAAATAAATCTTTTCTAGATGCTTTATTTAATTCAAAAATGTTTTTTTACATCCTAATACATTTATCAAGTTTTGTGACAGATATAATTTTCAAGATCCAAGGAGAATAATAAATAGGGAATATAAAACTAGCTTCAAGGAGTTTCTCAATCCTAACTTTAACTAATAAAGCTATCATATGATTCATCTTTCATATCTTTTGTCTAACTAGTTTAGCATTTTCTACAAGGACTATGTTGTGTGTCACTATCTTAGCATCAATTCCTGGCATATTTGAATAAGTCCAAGAATTTTTTTTGGGGAAATAATGAAGTAAAGTTGCATGGTCTTCTTGTTCATATTTTTCAAGGCACTTTCCTATATTAATAACTTTCTCCTAATTAGTGATATCCATTGGTATGTTAATTGTATCTCCCAAAGGAAGTGTGGTTTCTTTCAGGAATTTGGGATTGTATTCTTCATTGTCTTTATCAATCTCTTTACTTTCCTTTTCTATATCTTCTCGCTTAGAAATAATCATAGCACATGCAACCCATTTATTTTTAGGAGGATTAAATGTCTTGTCATAAACTCCTAAAACTTCTTTCAAGTTTTGATCCTAATAAAATGCTAAGTTCTTATGTGAGATACTAGACAAAAAATAATAATGCAACAAGAGGAAATAACAAGATAAAAGGGCACCTCAATGATTAGCCTAAGAAAATGGATAACATGAGACTAAGATAAAACAAATTGAATGTTGTTTGTTATACCTTCTATGCTGCTCTTTCCTTGGTTGGCCCTTGATCTTTGGATGTCTTGTGCGCTCCTTGGATGGCAATGGAGTTGAATGGATGCGAGATGAAAGATGGATGAGAATGCTAAGTGCTATGATGGATGAGAGCTCAAATGGTAAATTTGCAAGATTTTTTTAGCAAAAGACATGATCCCTAAAATGAGGGAAATGAGGGGGTATTTATAGGATAATTGGAATTCTCTAGAGAATTCAACAATTGAGATTGATCCAACAAGATCAAGATGAAGGGCTATGGTGAGTTAAGGACTCACAAGTCCTCACATCTTGACATGTGGAATGTGAGATGTCTTAGAGTGGAGTGATGTGGAAATGAGGTGGAAGAGAAGGACAAGAGGTGGAAGAGAAGTACATGAGGTGGATGAAGGACAAGTACCTTTGAGGTACCTTGGGGAATAAGAAGATTTCCTCAGAAAGGAACTTCTTGTCCCCAAATGAGGATGAAAGAGACTTTTGAGGAATTTTAGAATTTTCAAAAATCTCCATGGGAAAAGGGGACGTGTGAGAAAAATAAATGTAAATTAACATTCATTGGAGAGTTTATTGGATAAAAGGAGGTCTCCAGAAAGCTAGAGATTTGTCACATGTGGGTGATATGACAAGTCCAAGGTTCTATAATCTTGCATGGGGGATGAAGAAGACCTTGGAAAGACAAAAGTGAATTAAAAATTCACATGGGGAAGAGAGGAACCTTGGACAAATAAATGTGAATTAAAAATTCACATGGGAAAGAGAGTCCAAGCTAAAAATGGTAAGTGGAAATGTTGACCAGAAAAGGTAAGCTAAATGTGGTTAATGATTCTGATTAAGGTTGTGCAAACACATGATTAAAGTAATTAATGAGAGATTAGAGGCAAGTGAGAGATTATGGAGGATGTGACACTTAATCAAGATTAAGTGGTGCACATCCTAATCAAAGATTAATTAATTTAATCTGGATTAAAAGAGGGTTATGGAGAATGTGACAAGGAGAGAGAAAAAGGGGAATTAAAAATTGATTTTAATCCAAATGGGTTAAAAGATTAAATTAAATAATTTTTCATATTTATTTAATTTAGAGAAGAAAAGGGAAAGCTTAAAGTATTTAATTTATTTTAATTACATACTTTAGGAACCTTAGGAAAAAAATAAAATAATGATTAAATAAATTATTTAATCACTATTAATGAAATAGATGAATAGAGTAGATGATTTTGATCATATGGAAGTGATCAAATTTGGATGTCTACATTTTGTCCCTCTTTGAAGTACCATTAGAATAACTATGCTTCGAAGAAAAGAAAGTGCAGATGACTCTATAAAGGAAGTAATTGGAAGATGATGCCCCAGCATGGGGAGGAGGACCTAAGTTGTCAGAATTAGTGGAGTAATGGATCAGGATGCCCCAATCTTGGAAAGGATTGACTATGGCAGGGAAAATTGGTAAATGTGAAGGGTATGCCCCCTCAAGAGGGTGATGGGGGAAAAAGAAGGGTCCCGAGAAACATCTCAATAAGAAGAAACGAATGGTATGGTTGGAAAGAGTGAAAAAAATTAGGCAAGTTTTCCTTTTGAATGAAGTTAACTAGACAAACGAGGTGCAAATGGTGGCCCTAGGAAGTGAAGGGATTAAACAGAGGAATAAAAAGGTAAAAATACCTTTTAAAAGTGAATATAAGGTAATTTTAAAAATTACCTCACCTCATTTGCACTATAGCAGTTGAGAGAAGAGGAGAAAGAGCAAGCAGACGAGGAGTGAAGATGTCGAGAGATAATGACACCAAGATTGTCCACCGGATAGACGAGGTTCGATGGTCCTATAGGCAGTAGGATGGGCCCCATTAGGTAGGCACTAAAACCCCCTATGCATTATTTTTGAAATTTTAACACATTTGTAGGTGTTTAATCAAAAATGTAAAACATGGGTTTTGTGGGCGGAAAAAAATTAGAAACTAGGTAGGAATTGAAAATTAAAAATTGGAAAAAAATAATGGGTTTTTGGGAAGGGAGAAAATCCGCCATCGGGTAGATCTGCCCCAGGCCTAGGGCAGGTATGCCCCGCGGTCAGGCGAGTCTACCCCGCGGATGGGCGAGTCTGCCTCGGTTGGGGATGGTTTTGCCTCGATCAGGGACGGTTCTGCCCGGATCGGGGGCGGGTCTGCCCCGCAACAAGGGCAGGTCTGCCTTGTGGCGGGGCAGACAAGTGTCGCCGCCCAAGCCAGTGGGTGCTACCTTGGTAAAGCCACCTGGGTGACGCCGCCCCAACAGTGTGATCGAGCACCACCTCGACTAGTAGCAGCATTGCCTCGGCCTGGGGCGTGTCCGCCCCGTGGTGAGGGCGAGTCTACCCCACTATAAGGAGTGGGGATGGGTCCACTCTAGGAAGACCAAGGGCAGGTATGCCCCGATTGGGAGGAAAGGGGGAGGGGGAAAGGAAGAAAAGTAGAGAGAGAAAAAATGAGAGAAGAAGGGAGAGAGAAAAAGAGAGAGAAAAAGAGAAAAGAAATGCATGGGGGTAGGAAGAGGATTTTAGACAAGAAATTTTGATAGGTGGATGAAATTTTTGTAGGAGTTTGGTAGCATACAGGCTCATGAGCAGAGGCCAGAGGCATTGGCGGTGATGATTGAGGGCATGACCGGGGTGGATCACGCGACTCTGGAGCAGGCAGGGTTACTACACTTAGTACAATTTCCCAAGATGAGGGCACATCGGGCGATGTTGACAGCCCTGATAGAGAGATGGAGCTCGGCTACATTGACATTTCATTTTCTGATAGGAGAGATGATAGTGACATTGGAGGACGTGTGGCAGATCCTAAGGTTACTGATTGTTGTTCGGTTAGTGAGTGAGGAGGTATCAAGGGGAGCCCAAGTGAATGAGACTATCCTAGTGCTATTGGGTGAGATGACTTGCTAATTCAAAAGGAGTAGTTAGACATAGATAGATGCTTATCCTTGGGGGTGCCGACATTACCACTTTTTCTGTGTTGCCTAATCAGCGAGATTCTGTTGCTAGACCAGAGTAGGTGCTTTTGCAACCTATAGTACATGGAGGTGATACAACATATAGCTGAGTGGAGGGAGGGACAATTTTCCTAGGGGTCATGTGTATTGGCCCAGTTATACTGAGACATGCACATGATTTGTTATCAGGGGATGCAGAGCTTGATGAACAAGACGCTACTACAGGTGTGGGGGTGGGAGCACATCGCAGTGACAAGACCCCTGGTGATCCAAGAAGGAGACTTGGACGATAGAGATCCAGTGGCTTGGGAGTTCGGGGAAGCTAGGGGTTGTATCTTATGGTATGAGATGCAGGGAGAGATGGAGCGGTGGAGGAGAGCGTTCAATGATTTACGGGAGGAGGACATTATATGGTGGCCATACATGTTTTGATGGTTTACAGGATGGAGGATGGAGGAGGAGAGGCATTGAGGATTCTTTAAATGCAGATGTTTCTTGATTGGGAGTTCAGGGCACATAGTGGAGATGCATCATCTAGACAGAGTGATGTGGCAGTTTTGACTTGTGCAAGACATTCTAGGAGCACCGGTTATGTTTCGTCAGCTTACCAGAGAGGTACCTTGGGGGGTAGCATTGTCAGCAAGGCATGAGGGAGATGTGGGTGATGGTAGGTGGGGTGCCATATCCTAGGAGGGGGAAGGGTCTAGAGGATGTCGGAGTGACAAAGCGGTATGATCGATAGTTTTGCAACCATCGATTGGAAAGATTTACACCGGAGATGCCCATGGTGGGAGCCATGGAGTGGGGGCTAGATGATGAGCAGGAGGGGGGATAGGAGGAGGAGTCGGAGCAGGGTGGATAGGAGGAGGAGAGACAGGAGGATGATGGACATCAAAGTGGTGATGTGGAGGAGGGGAGCACTAGAGATCAGCCGGCGAGGAGAGGGAGGGTTAGGAGGAGGTGCCCATTGAAGAGGGCGAGGAGGGCGAGGAGAGGTGTGAGAGAGGAGATGGTGGCCAAGGTGGAGAGGGGGGAGAGAGAGGCAGGAGGAGCAGGTAGTGGAGGGGAGGAGATAGAGGTGGTCAAATTGGAGAGCAAGCCAGAGGTGGAGAGACTTCGGGTGGTGGAGGGGAGGGCTACTGAGCTAGGGATTGGCAGTAGAGTATGGTGGAGGCTGGTGCAGGTCAGAGCTGAGTAGGAGGAGGTGAGAGTCCCAGAGCCGTAGGTGGAGGGGAGAGCCAGATATCCATAGGTGGAGGTAGAGAGGGTGATGGATGTTAGAGGACATCCTGGGGAGAGGCCTAAGAGTAGTCGATAGAGGAGAGTCCAGCTAGTTGAGTAGTAGGAGGGGGAGAGGTAGTTTGGAGGGGAGCCACGAAGATTGATGAGAGTGGGGAGGAGAGGACAGCCACAGAGGATTTGTTTGACGTGCCGAGTAGAGCCAGTGTAGGAGGAGAGAGAGGGGGAGGCGATGGACCTAGATGTACAAGTGGTGGAGCCTTTAGCCATAGTACTAGCAACAATAGTGGAGGATCCGGTGATGTTACTGAGGGGGGCCTAGGCGAGGATATGCATGTTAGAGGAGGAGTTGAGGAGGGCGGAGGCGAAGGTGCAGAGGGTGAAGGAGATAGAGATGATAGTGTTTGAGTAGGTTGTAGGCTAGCTGATGATAGATATATAGGTGGTTGAGAGGGAGAGGGATGAGATGTGAGTAGGGATGGAGAGAGTACGGGGGGAGCTAGCTCGGGTGACATGGAACCGAGACAGGCTAGAGGCAGTGATGATGGTTTCTCAGATGTGAGGTCAGCTAGAGTCAGTAGGAGGGGGGGAGATGGAGACACTGAGACTTCATATGGTAGAATTTCTAGAGGAGAGGGTATCCACAACAAAGGCATCTATAGAGGAGATGAGGGAGAGACTTGAGGCTGCAGAGGTCAGACCAGAGATAATGGAGCAGGAGAGAGAGAGTGCACAAGGACACATGTAGGCACTATAGGTGGAGAGGGACAGTGTACAGGTATAGATGTAGGCACTACAGGGGGAGAGGGATAGCTTATGGAGATAGGTCCAGATCCTATAGTTCCAGAGAAACTCAGTAGTGGGTCGGGCAGAGAACGCCAAGAGGGATATAGCACCGAGGCAGGCACATCGAGGGCAGGGTGATGAGGCAGTGCTAGAGACTATGCGGGCAGAGAGGGAGAGGTCCATAGAGTAGACACAACTACTGACAGTGGCACAGGAGGCATAGGAGTAGGAGCAACGAGCCATGAGCAGAGAGCGGGATAGGTATAGGCATGAGTAGAATGGTGCTCGGTTCTAGGCTGGACAGAGAGACGAGTATATGCATGAGGTGGTGTACTAGAGGGGTGCATATGAGTAGGTAGTGCTAGATCCGGTGTAGTGTACACCATAGTATATTAGGCAGATACCATAGATTTCAGCACTATCCCAGTCTTTAGGGACACGAACCGGAGGGTACAGTGATTTCCAACTGACTCCTTCTCAGTTTGGGACCCCAGCGTGTGAGTCTCAGGGGACTCTAACACATAGGAGACCCGTACCTGAGTCTCCTCAGAAGTCAGGAGTGGGCAGCTCAGGACAGGCAGAGGATAGGTGACAGAATACATGTGCTTTTGACAAGTACCAGATGGTGGTGTAGTGCATATTTTTAGATGATGCACCTTATTTTGAGCATGATATGGAGGTGATTATGTGGTGACTATATTTTGGATATGGACATTGTATTATTGTGATGATGATATGTGATGGTCCCCATTGATATTATGCCGCACATTTTTGTGATGTATGGTATGCATATGGTGTTTCATTGATGTTCCTATGATAGCTAATGTATGTTATGCATATGTATATGATGTTTTTGTGTTGATATGGATGTTGTGTTATGATATGAATGTTTTACTTATGCATGTGTGATTATGGATAATGTTAATGATTTATGAATGCTAATGCAATTGTATTTATGATGTAAGTAATATGGGTCTATTAATGATGCATAGGTGGATATGGAAATGTATGGATGAAGTGAATGAACTCATGAATTAATGCACTATGGATAAATGAACTTAATGTAAATAGATAAATGAACTTAATGAATTGATGCAATATGGATAAATGGATGAACTTAATGAATTGATGCAATGGATGTAAATGGATAAATGAACTTAATGAATTGATGTAATATGGGTAAATGAATGGATGTTAATGGATAAATGAACTTAATGTAAATGGTGCAATATGAGTAAATGAATGGATGTTAATGGATAAATGAACTTAATGTAAATGGTGCAATATGGATGAATGAATGGATGTTAAATGTAAATGGATAAATGAATGGATGTGAATGGATAAATGAACTTAATGAATGGATGTAATATGGATAAATGGATGGATGTTAAATGTAAATGGATAAATGAACAGATGTTAATGGATAAATGAACTTAATGAATGGATGCAATATGGATAAATGGATGGATGTTAAATGTAAATGGATAAATGAGTGGATGTTAATGGATAAATGAACTTAATGAATGGATGCAATATGGATAAATGGATGGATGAACTTAATGATTGTAGACATAAGTATCAATGGGTAGGTGATATGTGTAGGGTGTGTGGGGTGCAATACCTATAAAAGACTGTAAGGATTCTGAGAAGAAAAGTTAGTAAGAGTGAATGAGAGTTTGCACAACCAAAATCATGAGTCATAGATGGAGGAGCAAGATAGGATGAAGGGGGAATATGCAATGACATGAAATGGAACACGAATGCAATTTTCCATCCTTTAGAGCACTGATTTTTGCTATAGCATAAGACATTAGGTGTCAGGGTATGTAAACAAAGATGGATTAATGTCTAATGCATAAAACAAACACGACAAACAAGAAGGATATCCCAATACCCCAAAGTCGTGATGACTTTGGTCGGGCCAAGTATTGGAATAACCACAAGCACAAAGGGATGCCCCCACATAATGCAAGATCCAAAAGGAATCCTGGTGGGTACTACGTGGGGCATCCCAGTAGACAATAACAATAGTCAAGAGATGTCCCTATGTTAACTAGGAAAAACACACCACAAGATGAAGGATCATGGCGATCTTGACTAGTGATTATAGGGAGCTCAAATGATAAATAAAGTCTAAAAGTACCAAAATATCGTAATCGATTACAAGCATCCTTTTCCATAAGATCCCAAGGATGGATGGGGTTGATGTGGTCTATTAGGAAGGATGCATCATGTTAAGACCAATGGTGGATACTAAGCTAAAGTGACCTAGATGATGTAGGATGATTGTCATTGGGCAGATTTCTTGATACAAGGAGATCTTGTTTGTGAAGAATTAGCGATGATAGGGACATACTTGACAACAAGACAACAAGAGGATGAGACACAACCTAAAAACCTAGGGGCTCGAGGGTTGTAAAAATATCAACCTTGCCTACATGAAAGCGCAGAGCCCTCGTAGTTCAGGAAAAGACCATGATAAAAGAGCGGAAAGTGGACTGATGGAAACCGATGGATGACCAAGACAAAGACAAGCCCCAGGGGCAGATCAAAAGATCAACCTTGCCTATGTGCAAGCGTAGGGGCAATGTAGTTCAAACATGAAAAAAGACTGAGTATGGACAAGATCAAAAAGTGGACCATGAGGACAAATGATGAAGGACAAAATGCCTCGGGGGTCGATCCAAAGATTAGCCTTGCCTATGTGCAAGCTCAGAGGCATCGTAGTTCAAGAGGAGACGATGATAAAAGTAGAAAGAGGGCGATGATGATAGATGATGGAGGACAATGATCAAATAGACGGACCACAAAAGAAGACTCGGAGAAGCCTCAGGGGTAGATCAAAAGATCAACCTTGCCTACGTGCAAGCACAGGGACAACGTAGTTCACAATGAGACCTAAATGGAGATGAATACGAAGAGTGAGCCTAGATGAAGACAAACAAAAGAATGAGGGGATAGAAGCTCAGATTAGGATAATAAGCTCAATATTTCAGATAGCGAATGACGGTCATCTAATGCTCAACTAGAATATACCAAGTGACGAGCTGATACAAGTGGATGGGGATTGAGGAATCGGTGGGTAAGTCATAGAGTAACCAAGATGCAAGGTAGATAATGATTAAGCCCTATACGAGAGGCGCCTGTAGCCAAGTTTTCAACAAATTGTATGTATCCAAGGTGCCACGCAGGGGTGGTTTTCACCATAGGATGAATTATTTCTCTTTACTATTTTTGAAGTTTTTAATTTTTTTTTGTATTTTTGACTTTTACCAGCAAGGATACCCTAGCTGACCTAAGTGTAGAACTTCTTCATATGCATGATGTTGATGGGTTCCTCCAAGGGCTCACCTTCAGGGGTGGAGAGCCTGTAGGTTCCAAAACCATACTTCGAGGTGATGACATAAGGGCCCAACCAGTTTGCTTCAAACTTACCCTTTTTCTCTTGATCTTGCTAATTCCGCTGATTTTCTTTTAGGACCAAATCACCAACCTTTGGTGAGGTCAAAATTTCTTATTGTAGCTCCTTTTGAGTTGGTGTTGATAAGCTTGCAGATGGTTATAAGCCTTGACCCATTTTTCATCTAGCAATTCCAATTGTGCCAAGTGTGCCACTTGGGTGTCTTCATCAGCGATGAGATTCTTGAGGGAGATGCGGAGTGAAGGGATTTCAACTTCAATTGGCAAGATGGCTTGAGTGCCATAGACAAGAGAATATGGAGTAGCTTCGGTAGGGGTGTGGATGGATGTATGGTAGGCTAAAAGAGCAGGATGGATATGGAGGTTCCAATCACAACCAGTGTTATTGACCATCTTCTTAATGATTTTGATCAACATTTTGTTTGCTGCTTTTGCCTGTCCATTACCTTGGGGGTAATAGGGAGTGGACCAATGATGTTGGATATGATATGTGTCACAAAGGAGCTTCATACACTTATTTTTGAATGGCTTTCCATTGTCGGTGATGATGGCGGAGGGGATACCATACCTGCAGAGGATATGGTAGAGGATGAACTTAGAGATTTGAACACTAGTGATTTGAGTGAGTGGAATGGCTTCCACCCACTTGGTGAAGTATTCAGTGGCAGTGATGATAAAGGTGTGACCATCAGAAGATGGAGGGTAGATCTTTCCAATCAAGTCAAAACACCATGGTGAAAATAGCCAAGGTGTCATGATAGGTTGGAGATCTTGTGCTGGAGTGTGAATTAGATCTGCATGCTGTTGATATGGAAGACAATTTTTGACATAGTCACAAGCATCCTGTTCCATTGTAGGCAAGTAATATCCTGCTCTGAGAATCTATTTGGCTAGGGCCATACCGTTAGAATGGGCCCCACAAATACTACTATGCACTTCTATTAATGTTGTGTGGGCTTCAGTTTCATCTAAAAAATGGAGGAGAGTTCCATCATACCCACATCGATAAAGTGTATCACCGATAATGGTGTAGCGCACTGTGTGTTGGATAAATGATTTACATTGGTTTCTCGTGAGGTCAGGCGGGAGGGTGTTGTCATGAATTTAGGTGTAAATTTCATGGTACCAAGGGGATTTAGGACCTACAATAGCACACACCATGTCACTCTTAGGGATATCGTACACTGGGATTAGGAGTTGCTCGACTAGGAACTGACAATTTATGTAATCTTTTGGCATGTCGAGGAGAGAACCAATGGTAGCCATAGCATTTGTTGCCTTATTCTAGAGTCTCGAGATTTGCTCAAATTGGATGGTTGTGAAATATTTCTTGAAGTCATCCACCATTCATTTGTAAGGCAACAACTTCTCATATTTTGTTAGAAACTAATCGTTGACCTATTTTATGACTAATTGGGAGTCACCAAAAACTTGCAGATGAGTGATGTGCCATTGGACTGCAATTCTTAGGCCTGTGAGAAGGGCTTCATATTTAGAGATGTTGTTGGTGCAGGGAAAAGCTAGTCTGAATGATTTCAGTATGTAGTCACCTTGGGGGTGATAAGCAAGATTCTTGCCCCTGATCCATTATGAGAGTGTGATCCATCAAAGTACAGTGTCCAAGTGGTGGCTTTTGAGATGACAAATACTCCTTCATTTGGAAATTCAGTTTCTATGGGATAAGTGTCCACTAACGAGGCATCTGCCAACTAATTGGATATTACTTTTCCTTTAATGACCTTTCTATCCATATATTCTATATCAAACTCACTAAGGAGCATGATCCATTTAGCCATTCGACTAGTCAGGGCTATCTTGGATAGCAGGTACTTGAGGGGGTCGAATTGGTATATCAATTTTATAGGATGTATAATCATATAGTGGCATAGCTTTTGTGTGCTGAAGACCATAGTGAGACATGCCTTTTCCATTGGTGAATAATTGAGTTCATACCCGACCAGTGTGTGGGTAATGTAATAGATTGCCTGTTCCTTTGAAGATTCATCATGTTATGCCAATAATGCCTCCAATGCAACTGACATGGCAGATATGTACAACAAGAGGGGTTTGCCAAGGATAGGTGGCATCAAGATCGACGGGTGGGCCAAATATCCTTTGAGCATGTCAAAACCCAACTAGCACTGTTGATTCCACTTGAAGTTGGTGTCTTTTTTGACAACGTGGGTAAATGACTGACATTTATCTGCAAATTGGGCTATAAACCGATGGATGGATTGTAGTTTCCCTTGGAGGCTCCTTAATTGTTTTAGGTTTCTTGGTGGGGGCATATCCATGATAGCTTTCACCTTAGTTGGGTCAACCTCGATGCCTCTTCGGGACACTATGAAGCCCAACAGTTTCCCTAATGTGACGCCGAACACACACTTTTTTGGATTCAGTCGAAGCTTGTATTGTTCTAAGTGCTCAAAGATCCATTTCAAAATGGCAAGGTGCTCTTCCCTAGTTCTATATTTTTCCAGTAGGTCATCAAGATAATCTTCCATGATGCTGTGAATGAGATCATGGAATATAACCATCATTGCCTATTGATATGTTGCCCCTGCATTTTTGAGACAAAAGGGCATGAAATTGTAACATAAAGTACCCCAAGGTGTTGTAAAAGTGGTTTTTTGTTGATCTTCAGGGGCAATCCGGATCTGATTGTAGCCAGAGAAGCCATCCATGAGGGATAGAATCTTGTGTCCCACAGTGATGTCAACTAACATGTCGATGTTAGGCAAGGGGAAGTCATATTTTTGGAAAGCTTTGTTAAGATCTCAAAAATCCGTACAAATTCTGATGTCTCCATTGGGTTTAGCAACAGGTATTATATTGGAGATCCAATTAGAGTAATCAATGGGTCTGATAAAACTAGTATCTAGTAACTTTTCTAGTTCTTTCTTAACCAATAATGCCACCTACGGATGCATCTTTCGGAGCTTCTATTTGACAGGTTTGGCCTCTGGATAGACATCCAAATGGTGTACAACAAGATTAGGATCCATGCCAGGAATATCAGAGTAAGCCCATGCAAAGTTGATAACCCCTTCATAGAGAATTCAGACAATGGTGGTATATTCTTCTTTGGATAAAGATTTGGCCACATAGGTGATTCTTGGAGTTTCTTTTGTCCCCAAGTTCACCTCTTATGTTTCTTCAATGAGAATCAAAGATTGCTCAGATAGTTGTGCTCCTACAAGGGGAAGATGAACGTCCCCATCTTCTAGTGTCGTATTAAGGTTTTCACTATCAGATACATCCTTTGTTTTTACTTTTTTGTAGTCAAAAAGTGCCTCAGTGAGGTTTTCACTTGATGACCCATTTTTATTTTGTTTCTTTTTGTTTTTGTGATTAGGGTGTTCATCTTCCCCCAATCCCATTAGATGTACATAGGTATCCCCTGAGGGAAATATGCTGATAGGTGCGCTACCTTGTAGGTCATTATCGATAAGCAAAGGATGTTTAAGGGATAAAGTTATGGTACAAATAGATAAGCATTCAAACATGGCGAGGAGGTCAATGTGATTCAAATCATCATATGCATGTATGATGGACTCTTCCTCTAGTATGTCTTCGAGGGAACCATTGTCAACAATAACATTATTAGAAGTGCTAGTGGATGTTGTAGGACCCTTCTATTTATTATCATAACCCAAGCCCAAATTTCTTGGTCGGATGGTAGTTGCTTCGATGGGCAGACATTTTCCTTGTTCTTTTGCACCAAGGCCTTTGCCTTGGTAATGGAACTTTTCAATGAACTTGGAGGCACGTGGATAGACTTTGTGAAAGTATTCAATAAGGGTATGTGGTGGCTCAGGTTCCTCCTGATAAACCTATTGACTGATATCGTCATCCATTTGATCCTGGAGGGATCCCAAATCATTGAATGTTGTTGACCCCATGTTCTTGGATGTGAGTGTAAGTATCTTTTCTTCTACTTTTGGTAGCAGTAGAATTGGTTGTCCATATGTGTGGGGAAAAGGTGGCATGGTTGCCACATTGAGTGTGGTATGCATTTCATATTTGCCACATCCCTTATCTATGATCTGGACCTTGGTGACAGTAGAAGTAGGTGTGGATGATGGTGGAGATGAAGTGTTTAGTGTATTGGTGGATGGGACAAGATCGGATGTTGGGGATGCCCCCATTTTGACTCCTCGACAATAATGTGAATGTGGAAAATAGGCTTCCAAGGCATGACAATATTCAAAAGGATGAGATTTGGCTTGTATGGTGACTTCCATTCCTTGAAATGGGAACTTTAGGCATTGGTGATAGGCGGATGGTATGGCTTGCATAGAATGAATCCATGGACGGCCAAGAAGGATGTTGTATGGGAGTTCAAGGTCCAAAACATGACACATAGTGTATCGTACAATGTGGCCAACTTGAATAGGGAGGCAAATAATTCCTTTTGTTTGCCTTCTGAATCCCGCTCTACTTTATCATAGGCTTTGATGGTGATCACTTGATTTCCTAGATCACCTTGGGCGTATTCAACCTATTGTATGAACTTTAATGTACATAGATTTAGGGTCAAACCATTACCTACTAGTACCCTTTTTACTTTTTGAAAGTTGACACCAACCTTGTGATGGAGGGGGCGGTTGTGTTTTGAATCAAAATGTGGCATGTCCTTTTTGCTAAAGGCTAACTGATAGATCGATGAGAGATTGCCTACCAGTGCTTGAAATTGGGTAGGGTCAATATTATCAGGCACTTGTGTGCTTTGCAAAGTCTTAGTTAAGATATATTGATGTACAAGAGATGAATTAAGTAGATCCAAAATGGATATTTGGGTTGTAGTCTTACCTAGATGGTCTAGGATGTTATATTGGGAATTGGTGGATGGAGATGCCTCTAGGACTGTGATGCTACTTTGCTGAGTGGTAATGACACATTGAGGATCTTTTCCTTTAACATGTATCATGGATACACGTGGCTCCACTTGTTCTACATATGAAACCACACCTTGACAATTGTATGGTACACTTTTGTAGCTGATGTTATTGGTACTATTTCCTAGCTTGTTATTATTGCTAGGTCCAGGATTTGAGTTGGATGTACTAGGACCTTGATTATGGTTAGGAAAGGTGTTTTGATATATTTGTAATTGAGCATTGGATGAAGATGTTGTGTTAGTATCTACATGTATTTCACCTCGATCGATGAGACCTTGAATGTAGGTTTTTAGGACTTGACATTTATCTAGGTTATGTACCTTAATCTTGTGAAATTCACAGTATTCGTTGTCTTTGAACCAAGCAGGCTTTGGTTTAGACATATCGAGAGGTTTGGTGATAGGATATGTGATGGGGTAATTAGCTTGAAGAAGCTTATTAAACACCACGCTAAGGGGTTCTCCCAACTGAGTGAACTGTCATTTGTTTCCCCCTTGGTTATTTTGGTTGGCTTGTTGTCGTGGTGCCCCTTGGGGGACAGATATGGCGTTCTGAACTGATGGTTGTTACTGGAGAGGATATCTTTGCGTGATGGTGGCCACTTGAATATGTTTGGTGTCAATGACACCATCATTGACAACATTTTTATTCCTATTCCAATAACGAGGTTTATCTCCAAAGGATTTGTCTCTATGAAAATTGAAATTTTTGACTTGTCCTTTTGCAACAATGGCTCATTCTAAGATGGGGCCTTTCTCCACAAGTCCTGCAAAGGTGGTGATACAATGAAGTTGGAAATTATGAGCCATATCTGGGTGGGATTTTCTGATAAGTAGCGTGACCATGTCTTTTTCTGTTGGTGGAGATTTCATCCTGCTAGCCAAGGCATGCCATCTTTGCAAGTAGCTTGCAAAGGTCTCTCTGTCATGTTGTTTTTCTTTGAGGAGATAAAGTGTGTCAATATCTTTCTCTAGGTTAAAAGAGAAGTTCAAGACAAATTGTTTAGATAGTTGTGCAAAGGTTTTGATAGATCCCTTTTCCAGACCCATAAACCAGTTGAGGGAAACCCCTTGTAGACTTTTAGGGAAAAGTCAGATAAGATAATTATCATTATGCATGACCTCTTGGCAATGAGCATAAAAATATTGAAGATGAGCTCTAGGATCCGTGGTTCCTTTGTATTTATTGAATTTTGGTATCTCAAAATGTTTGGGAAAAGGAATCAAGGAGATGGAGGGATCAAACAGATAAGGACATATGTCCTCAAACTTGAATGATTGTTTACCCGCTCTAGCTTGTAAGTCCTTTAATGCTGTTTTTACTTCTTCTAAGTCCTTATTGACGGGAGTCATGGGAGTCAAAGTGGATTGAGTGTATGGATAATGTTGTGGGTATGATGAGGATGGCCCTACCATTGTTGGATCATAAACGGGTTGAGTTGGATATGAATGTGTTGGTTGATTGTAAGAGGATTGATAGCTAGATGATTGGTTGTGTTGAGTGGGAGTCACTTGTTGTTGATAGTAGGAAACAAGAGAGGGGTCATGTTGTTGCATAGCATTTTGGTAATGCATAGAGGTAAGGCCTCTTTTTGGATGTGATGATGATTGTTGGTAATAAGAAGTGTAAGGTGCCACTTGCTGGTGAGTTTGTTGTTGTTGCAAGTAGGGTGGATAGGATTGGTATTGTTGTGCAATGGTGGGTTGTTCTGGGGCATATGGGTATGGATTTGAATGTTGAGGTTGTGAAAGATTGGCATAAGGTGGCAATTGGGTATGTGTTTGGTCTTGCACATTCTGATGAGGATTCGTATTGGATGGAATAGTGTATGTGCTAGAGGGATGATAGAGATATTTAGTAAGCGGGTTATGGTGTGTTTGTGTAGGGATATGCACATGTTGTTGTTGTTGATGAGGTGGGTGAGATAAGATTTGTTGTTATTGAGATGGGTGAGATGGGATGTATTGTTGTTGTTGAGATAGGTGAGGTGAGATGTGTTGTGGTTGTTGAGATGGGTGAGGTGAGATGTTTTGTTTTTGTTCTTGAGATGTATGTTGCACCACTTGATGTGATGGTTGTGTGAGAACGAAAGGGTGTTGTGGATTCAAGTGTTGAGATGAAGCTATAATAGTAGCAACATGTTGTGGTGATGCTGGTAGTGTGCTGGATTGGTGTGGATTATTTGTAGGTTGTTCAAAAGTAGGATGGAGCGCATTGGTAAGTGGAGGTGTGCCCCCAATATTAGAATATTGGGGAGGAAGCGGTGGAGCAGATGGGATGTATGATGGTGTAAGAATGGGAAAAATCAAATAGTATTAGATAAGTGACAGCCAACACTTTTAAACTATTATCCCAATCTAAACAAGAGAATACAAACAAAGAGAGCAATCAAAATGAAAGCAAATGAAATAAAACACTCCCCTTTGAAGTTGATTCTTTCTCTTGTCTCTCCTATTTCTTCTTATGCCAATATTGCCCCCAGATTTGTTGTTGAAGTTGTGCAAATACCTGCAAATAGTAAGCAAGAAAGTTGGAGATAATTATCTATTAAATTGAAAATGGAGGGGAAGGGTTGCTTTTATAGACAACCATTCGAATGGATGGATGAGATTGATCTTCTAGAAATATTCTAAGATCAATGGATGAGGATTCATGAGAGGGAAGTTACAAAATGGATGGCCAAGATCAAGTTTCTAGAAAGATGTCAAGATCTATGGTTGAGAATTGATGCAACCAGAATATGCCACGCATGGAAAAGATATGATGCTGACGACTATGATGCCTGACAGCTATGACAGACATGCATGACATGCAGACTATGACATGAAATAATGACAAGGGATCTTTGACCAAAATAGAGGGATAAATAATTTATTTTAAATTATTTATTCGAAAATGGAAGAGGATGACAAGTGGCAAATAAATAATTTATTTTAAATTTTTTATTTGGAGGAAATGAAAAAGGAGATTTAATTAAATTCATAAATTTAATTAAAGGAAGAAATAGAAATTAAATATGGATAATTGATCTGGATCAATTATTTAAAGTAGAAGAAAGACACATAAATAAATAATTTCGTCAATTATTTAATTATAGAAGAATAGAAGGTCAAATAATTATTATTATCTGAGTATGGACATGTGATGAAATATAAATAATTAAATAAATAATGATTTATCTAATTATTGAAGAAAGGGGTATTAGTGACGTAATTAATTTATTTTAATTGATCAAGATAGAATAAATATTAGAAAGTGAATTAATTAAATAATTAAAAAATCATTTAATTAATAAAGGAATATGATCAAGAATAATTAAATAATTGAAATTATTTAATTATTAGAGGATGATGACTAAGGAAAAATGTTGCTTATAGACTTTAGGACATTTTTCAGTGTCTAAATTTTGCCCCTCTTTGACATAATGCAGTTGATCGCGTTGTGTCAAAGAAATTTAATTCTGAAATATGCCCCAGTGTAAAGAGAAAGGGGAAGGGTGACCAAGAGGGTCATGCTATGCCCCCTCGAGAAGACATGCGGGTTCAAAGAATATGAATGTGCTCTCGAAATGGAAGGGAAGACTAGAGGATGAAAGATGAAAGAAATGTTAGCATGGAAAAAAATAAGGGAGATGGGATGTTAGCGTGAAAAGGGGAAAGAAGATAGACATGAAATGATAAGGGAACCAACTTTCACGCTTACATTGTTATATTTATCATCATTGGGCATCAAAAATGTCACAAATGGACCACAAACACCATGGTATGACATAAACCAAGGTGTGCAAGGTGACCATTTGGGAGAGACAAACAATCAAAAAAGACAAGGAATGCCCCAGCTCATACTAGGGACCCGATTGTCCCAGTCTTTTTGCCAAGACAAACCACAGGCAACAAACAAGAAAAGAGGCCATGATCCATCATCGTCCCTCTAAATCCATTGATAGGAAATCCTCGAGGAGACTAGTAACATGACCCAAAACCAATCAAAAAGATAAGAAAATCCATACCAACAAAGTGTTTGCCAAGAGAGTGTTTTCCAGTGATAATGATGATTGTTTGGTTGGTTGATTAGGTTGACCAAGATGACCGAGTTGATTGATAGGTTGATAAGGATCGATAAAGTGATTTAATTGACCATGCCTAGCCTCAGGAAGGACACATCCTGATGAAGGAAAGATTGATTGACCAAGCTGATAAGATTGAGTGGTGTGACAAAGTTGATTGATAATGATAATCCTCGGTTTCAGGAAGGACACATCCTGATTAAGGAAAGATCGATTGACAAAGTTGACAAGATTGTTTGATTGTTTGACAAAGATTTGATGAATATGACCAAGCGATGTGATGATACCCAACCATAGGAAGGACACATCTGATAAAGTTGACCAAGTGACAAGTGTTGACATGACACCCTAACTGCAAGGACACATCCTGCTTAAGGTAAATGACAAGGTTGAGAAAGTCTAATCCCAGGAAGGATGTATCCTGATAAAAGACAAGAGATAAGACCAAATGAGACAAATGACATGATGCCCCATTCCGATATAAGACTAGTGACTTGATTGAGTTGATGATAGGATAATTGATTGATGAAAGATTTAATTTGTTTGTTGTTTCTTGAAGCGGTTTGGATGATGATTTCTTTCAGATCAAGGACATGACCCAACTCAATGAACCCTAAAGGACTTGACCTAGGGGGCCTCGGGGGCTCATCGATAGATGGCCTTGCCTACGTAGCAATGCACAGAGACCTCGCAATTCGACACGACTTGACTTTGTCTTATTCGACAAAATACGGGTCATGATGTTATTTGGACAACCTAAAGGGACTGACCTAATGCCTCAGGGGCTCATTTAAGATGAGCCCTGCCTATGTAGCAAACGCATAGAGGCAACGTAGTTCGACCACTCTAACAAAACTGATTCAGACTCAGACTCTATTTTTGGGATTTTTGAAGCTTTTTGATTTTTTTGGATTTTGAAATGTTTTGATTTTTTTTGGATTTTGAAATATTTTGGTTTTTTTTGGATTTTGAAAGGTTTTGATATATATATATATTTTTTTTTCAGGACATTATACGAGTTTTATGATTTTTTTAGGACATTTGATGATTTTTATGACTTTTTCAGGACATTTGATGATTTTTATGATTTTTTTTTTCAGGACATTTTATGATTTTTTCAAGTCTAATACCATGTATTATTTCCCATGAAGATGCAAGTCAAGGAATTGTCCCCAGTTAAGTATAGGACCAATTTACTAGGCGCGAGGAGAAGCGGCGAATGCTGCAGGTGGATATGGAAGCAAAGGATGCTAAATGTTGATGGTCTTTAGGCCATGGAAGAATGATGAAGCTTTATTATGGATGATAACTATAGCGATCATGGAAAATGCATGTGAAAGATACCCATAATCAACCAGGAAGGCATGCACACAAATCCAAGGACAAACATGATCTTACCCCTAGTCAAGCTGAAAACCAATTGATAGGTGATGATGATGATGACAATGTTGTTTGATAGGGGAAGGACACATCCTGAAACAACATGAGGATGATGATTATGTGACTAAAGGATCAAAGTTTGCAGCAAGGCTAGGAACAAATCCGAGGAATGTTTTGGATGATGTGGTAGGTCACATAGCAAGATTGTATGGATTAGACTCATTGCATTTCGAATGACTAACCTTAGGACCAAATGGGATTATGGAGGGCACTTGGATAAGTGAGTTTGGATCCTTAAACTGACGACAAGGGAAACCAGGTCCAACAATAGGTATGAAAAGATAATGGATTGCTTTTGGCAAAGGATAAGAGACATGAGGATTATTGGATGGAGGAATTAGGATATGATTTCCAAGGACTATTTCGCATAGGAACAATTTGTTTTCTCCAAGATATGGGTTGGGATAAATTCTATGAAGGAAATGACATGATATTTCATGGGTAGTGTATGGCCAAAGGATAGACATGTCCAAAAATTTTCTAAAGCATGATTTATGTTTGTGCCCCATTTCTTATCAAGATCAAGGTAGGTGGGAAAATGGATGGAAATGATATGGACTGGATAGATAGATGGAAATTCTATGAGAAAGGCATGGGAGATGAGATAACTTTCCCCCAAGTGTAATAATCCACATAGATAATTTTTCTTACACATGATGCCTGTTTGCCAGGTTTTCATCATGGTACTTATCCAAAGCGCCATAAATATGGTTTTCACTATTGGATGAAATTTTTCTTTTTACTATTTTTTTTTCTTTCATTTTGATGATGTCACACAAGATGCCTACTTGCCAGGTTTTCATCAAGGTGACATATTTTTTGACTTTTTTATATTGATTTGATAGTTTGGATGACTGTTGATTGTTCTGAATCTTTTGATGGTGTTGATGTAGATATTAGTGTCATGATATGCCAATAGTGACCTTTATGAAGTAATTTTCTTGTCAAGATCATAGCACTTGCATGCAACTGATCAATGACATTGTGATCCTCTCTGATACTAGTGTTTGCCTTATCAAAATACGCACATCGTGATAGAGTACCATGGGAGTCCTTATGATAAAGGGTTGTTGCCAAGATGCGATGGATTTGTGAAGTAGGATATTTAGACTTTAGGTGAGATGCAAGATTATGATGGATGATGGTAGGTGTGGATGGAATATTTGGTGTTTTGGATGTAGCAATTTTTATTTTCCAAACTTGGTATGGCGGATGATGGAGTTTGGAATTTTGATTAGGACAGTGTTTGGAACCAACATTTTTATATGCCTTTCTTCATGACCATTTTAAAGGTGGACATTTACTATATGTGGGATTCCTCTTTTCTTGTGGCTCCATATTTTGATTGACTTTTGGGTTTGAAATATTTTCTTTGTTTGATCCATTTTAACTTCATTTGTCCACTTGAATTTTTGTTTGATTCAATGGCCTTTGACATTTGATTTTGAATTTTGGATTTACAATAAGTTTCTTTTTGTTGGTTCCAAGTGGAAGATTTATTCATGTTGGAATGATGGTTTATGGTGTGGATGGAAGGAGTGTTGGCAACAACCTTATGACAAGGACTACTCATGGCCCCCATTTTGATGTTTATATCAGATAAAGTTGCCCCCAATATCAAGGAGGTACCACTAACATCATTTGATTCTCTGATTAAAGAATAACCAAGACCTTGATGTCTAAGATTTGCATAAAATCGTATTGGTTCTATAATTCCTTGCTCATGTAGGCCTAGTCCTCTTCCTTGATACTGCATGCTTTGATAGATTTTGTTTCCAATGAGGTATTTTTTATTTTGAAAACAAGATGCTAACCCATCATTTTCTATGTGAAAATTGTTACTTGGAATCTCCTCATCTACAAGAAATCCTTCTTTGACAAAGGTGGACACTCCTAATTGAAAGGATGTTTTGGATTTATCATTCATCATGCTTGTCTCTTCTCGATCATTTGGGATACCAATTTGATTTGTTGTAGATTTTGTATCTTCTTCTTTGACTTGATCCATAGTAGCTTCTTTGTGTTCTCCTTTGACTTGATCAATATTAGTTTCTTTATGCTCTTGTTTGATGTTATCCATATCACTCATTTGATTATCTATGTGTCCAAAGGAGGCAAGTGTCTCATTTTGGAAAATGGAGGTATTTTGTGTTTGGATGGGATCATATTAAAATGTTTGATCATGAATGGCATAAAGGTCAATAAGAGGATCATTTTGGATTTCTTGTCCAATTGTAGGATCTTGGTCAAAAATAGGTGTATCTTGGAGAACATGGTTGTGAATAGACTCTTGAACAAGGATAGGTGTATTTTGGATGCCATGATTATCTAGAAGGACTTCTTGGATGGACTTAAGGATGGGATCATGAGATGGACTGCTTCGATCTTGATATGAAAATGAAGTTGTGATGTTATTCTTTGGACTTTCTTTTTGACATGTATCCCAAGGTGTAGACAATGTGATATGGTTTTGGATACCCTGACCAAATGTATTTTCATGTCCAAATGTAGTTTGCGATGGAGTGGATGGAAATGGGCTAGTGGATGATGGACTAGGATAAGATGTGGAGGATTGGAATGGACTAGTGGATGATGGATTATGATAGGATGTGGAGGATTGGAATGGACTAGTGGAAGGTTGGTTTTCCTTGTCAAAGTTAGGATAGGGATGACTAATGGACATTTGTTGTGGGTCAATGGCATGGATTGTGCTAAGGGACTCTTGATAGTGAGGGTAGATGAATGAAGGACTAAAACTTATGGATTGTTGGTAAGAAGGGTATGTGAGTGGTTGGTATTGACGATTGAGGATTGATTGGTATTTAGCTTGACTACGAAGAAGATCAAGGTAAAGTGAAGACATGGTCATGAATTTGGATTATGATGGATAAGGAAAACTTATTAAAGACCATAAAAAAAACCTGTGACCTTTGGATACCAGTGCAAGGGTCCAATGCAAAATGGATATGAAACTGTGCTATTTTTTGTGATTTTCAAGGATATAAGGATGCAAAGTGCCAATGTACCTAAGACCAAGATTAAGGAATGGTGGAATGATAATGACCCAAGGATATGATTTGCAAGGATGAACCTATGGGTAAATGAAAACTAAAGGTGTCACTAATGGAAGATTTGAGCAATTTTATTTTTTTGGTTTTTGATAGAAGTTGTTTGATATCAAATTGGGCAAGTTTGGTCTTGGGTTTTAGACTGCAAAATTTAGAATTGTTTCAAGTTGAATGTGTGTCTTTCCAAATTTGTGAAAGGTGTTTATTTGTCTCAATGTCTTAAAAAAACACTTGGCAAACACAATATCTTGTCTTTGAAAATTTGAAAACATGCACAATGAAGACAAGCACAACCCTAGGTTAAGCAAGGACAATATTCGCTAGATTCCACATGGGTTTCCCCAACCGCACTTATTCTTAGCATGTGAATCCAGAAGCTTGGCCGCATGGGCTCCCCCTTACATTGCACTCACTTCTCAGGACAACCAAGCTTCCAACCTCCATAAAACTCCCATGGCAGGTTGATCACCTCTACTAAGAACTGCGAGAATGTGGATGCCTTCACAACGACCGTTGCTGCACTAGCAAATAGAAAGATTTTGGCAACTACATAAAGGTTTTTAGTTCGGGACCCCCATTCAAGTGGCCATACATAGGGCACAAGATTAAGCTTCATTTAGGAGGCACTCCAGCCTGAAGAGGTTACGCTCCACAGGGTTTTGGGGAGTACTACTTGGTCTATATGACACATCCGCACTCGTAATCCTAGGTTTTCCCTTAGGATTCACATTTATATACCGGTCGGTGGTAGCTCGGCCAAAGAGCTTCGCTGCCAATATGAGTCACCTTAGGGTGAGTACTTTTTCCTACCAAGGAAGGCCCAAGTTCTAGAGGCAATAACCGTTTCTCTTACACCTAGGATCGTATAAATGCGCAAGGGGAGAGGATACTTCGATTATTGCATCAAAGGGTAACACAAAATTAAAGACACTTATAAATTTTAATTACCGAATGATAATGTGAGGAAGACACACAAGACGCTTTGTTCATTTTAAAAATTTAACTTGATGTGAAACAAACAAAGTTCATTTTAAGCCAATGACATGAAATGCATGTTCATTTTAACCCATGAGTGTGCATGCAATTTGTGTTCATTTTAATCCTATGAAATGAAATGCATGTTCATTTTAACCAATGAGTGTGCATGCAATTTGTTGTAGTTGTTGAAAACAAATAAAATTAATTATGCCTAAAGAAATGAAAAGCTCGATTTTTGTTTCTAAAGAAACAATTTTTTAGAATCTCTCCAAGCTGTGCCACATGCTAAAAACAAGAGATTAGTAACTAAAAAGAAAATGACACCAGCGAATTAAAATAACCATAACTTTCTCAAAACTTAACAAAATTTCAATTGGTTTATATCCATGGAAAGTTAAAACTCAAACCTTCAAAACCCAGAAATTATTTTTCCAACATTCTGCATGAAAAAAATGTTATAAGCAAAAGAAAACGCGGGTTTTAACAGTTAAACTAAAAAGACAGCAAATACTAAAATAGTCATAACTTTCTCAAATCTTAATGAAATTTTAAACCGTTTGAAGTTTCGGAAAGTTGAAAATGAGGGCTACAAAACTCAAATGATCATTTTTAAACAATTTATGTGCCCATTTTTTTGTGCTCAAAAGAAGATGACGTGATTTCGTATAAATTCTTGGCCGTAACCTACAAAACAACCAAACAAACAAAAAAACAAACAATTTTTTGCAATATTATTCGATTCACATCGGGTTCACCAATGTAAGATGGGAAAAATAAAATAGAATAGATAAAGTGACAGCCAACAAATTTAAACTATTATTCTAATCTAAACAAGAGAATACAAACAAAGAGAGCAATCAAAATGAAAGCAAATGAAATAAAACACTCCCCTTTGAAGTTGATTCTTTCTCTTGTCTCTCCTATTTCTTCTTATGCCAATATTGCCCTCAGATTTGTTGTTGAAGTTGTGCAAATACCTGTAAATAGTAAGCAAAAAAGTTGGAGATAATTAGCTGTTAAATTGAAAATGGAGGGGAAGGGTTGCTTTTATAGACAACCATTCGAATGGACGGACAAGATTGATCTTCTAGAAATATTCTAAGATCAACGGATGAGGATTCATGAGAGGGAAGTTATGAAATGGATGGCCAAGATCGAGTTTCTAGAAAGATGCCAAGATCTATGATTGAGAACTGATGCAACCAAAATATGCCATGCATAGAAAAGATATGACGCCAACGACTATGACGCCTGATGGCTATGATAGACATGCATGACATGTAGACTATGACATGAAATAATGATAAGGGATCTTTGACCAAAATAGAGGGATAAATAATTTATTTTAAATTATTTATTCGAAAATGGAAGAGGATGACAAGTGGCAAATAAATGGAGGAAATGAAAAATGAGATTTAATTAAATTCATAAATTTAATTAAAAGAAGAAATAGAAATTAAATATGGATAATTGATCTGGATCAATTATTTAAAGGAGAAGAAAGACACATAAATAAATAATTTTTTCAATTATTTAATTATAGAAGAATAAAAGGTCAAATAATAATTATTATCTGACTATGGACATGTGATGAAATATCAATAATTAAATATATATATATTTATCTAATTATTGAAGAAAGGGGTATTAGTGACACAATTAATTTATTTTAATTGATCAAGATAGAATAAATATTAGAAAGTGAATTAATTAAATAATTAAAAAATCATTTAATTAATAAAGGAATATGATCAAGAATAATTAAATAATTGAAATTATTTAATTATTCGAGGATGATGACTAAGAAAAAATGTTGCTTATAGAATTTAGGACATTTTTCAGTGTCTACAGATGGCATGCCATAGGTATGGGGACCATTAGGATCGGGTGGTGGAATAGTAGATGTTGTGGTTGGAAGATGAGGATATTCTTGGACTTGATGGATGACAACATTTTCGAGTTTGGGGTGATACCAATTTTTAGTGGGTGCACCCTTAGGAACGTAGGAATTTTCTGGAACATTTTGTGAGGTTTGTAGGTCCACAAATGGGGGAAGGGAATATTGTGATGTGTTGAAACTGGATGGTGGTTTGACTCCCTTCATGATTAAGGTGGCAAGGATCTTATCCCCACATTCGTTTAGGAGACGATCTGTCATTTGGACATTGGCAGGATTACTGAGATATTCGTCGACAGTGACTTCAGGTTGATTGACCATGTTTTCGTGACTAGGTGGTGTGATATTCTGGATGTCAGTGTTTGATTGAGATGAGATGCCATTGTGAGGATTGTGTGGAATGTTATTAGGATCTTGAGGGATATTTGGTTGGGAACCTTGAGTTTGTTTTTCTACCATTTTCTTTTTTGTTTGTGAGCGGATTTGAACGAGCATGAACATGCAAAACAACTAGGTGATTTCAAGATGCAATCTCTAAGGGATGATCTAGGTAATGATTTGGATTGATTAATTTAGATTGGATGATGGATCAATTGATGATTTGATTGGACTTGACTGGATCAAATGATGATTTGGATGATGATTGGATTTGATTGGATCAAATGATGATTTGGATCAACTTGATGATTTGATTAGATTTGTTTGGATCAAATGATGATGTATCAATTTGATGATTTGGATGAGGATTGGATTTGATTGGATCAATTGATGATGTATCAATTTGATGATTTGGATGAGCATTGGATTTGATTGGAGGGGATCCTAAAACTTGATTTGGAAATCACCCTAAGTGAATTATGATGTTGGTTGATCGATTTGAGCTAACTAAATCAATTATCACGGCATCGAATCCACCTTGAGATGGAAGGGGATTGATTTGGGCCAATGTCGTTGTCTTACAACACAAATCTGCCTCAAGATAGAAGCGGATTGATTAGGTTGAAAAAAAGGATTGATTATGTAGGATAATGACCAACTTGATGCCTTGGTCAATTCAAGACAATAACTCCTAAAACAAGGTTTAAGGGATTTTGTGTTGAGAGATGATGATTAATGAAAATGGAAGATGTGTTGTTGAAGATGTTTAGGTCTCATGATAAGGAGGGTATCCCAAATGGTGGAATGATCAATGTGAATATGGTAAATGGATGTTTTGGAAACGTTAAACGGGGGCTTAGAATGGCTAAATGAAGGTTTGGATTGGTCAAATGAGTGTTTAGGATGATCAAATGGTCAAATGGAGACTTTGGATGTTCAAATGGAGGTTTGGAATGGTCAAATGGATGAAATTGTCCATTTAGCTGGACGTATCTGCACTTCTGCAGTAAAACTGTCAGAAACGTTGGATCGCAGGGGCGTATCCGCACTTCTGCAGAAAAAAAATGTTGAAAGAGCGGGGCAAATCTACCCTTCTATAGTGGAAAATGCTGAAATAGGGGGGCAAGTTCACCCCTTTGTAGTGGAAAATTCTGAAATAGGGGGGCAAGTTCACCCATCTGTAGTGGAAAATGTTGAAACAGGGGGGCAAGTTCACCCCTCTACAGTGGAAAATGCTGAAATAGGGGGGCAAGTTCGCCCCTCTGCAATGGAAAATGCAACTTGGTTTGGATGAGGGATTTTGGCAAGGACTTAAAATGATTCAATGACAGTTTGACTTATCAAAATTTACTGATCCTTCATAGAAAGATACTTTGAACAAGCACAATCCTATGATTAGTGTTAAGGGGTATGGCCAACAAAGGTCTTACTCTAAGTTGAACAAAGTTTCTAGGGAGTCCTCGATATATGCTCGGTACATGAGGCACAAATCATGAACACTAGTCTGTCACAAGCATGAGTTAGGAACCCCAATGATATACTGAAAGGCTCGGACCAACTCTTCACGTCTATCTAGGTATCACCCTAGCTTCAATACTTCACCAATTACAACGCAACTAGATTGGGGTACAACTTTGGCTCTCCCCCCTTTATATACCCCGTCGGTACATATGGTTGGGATCGTCCCTTGGGGTGATGAAATCCCCAAGCAAGTCTCGTTAAGAAGAAGACACTAATCATTTCCAACTACCCCCTTTGGATCCGCACAAAAGTGCAAAGGGAGACGGTGGAAATGAATTAATGCCCCCTTAAGGTAACACAAATAAAACAAACATAGCAAGCAGCCAATATTACTTTCCCCTACTTATACTAAGTAAATAGATAAAGTAGTAAGGAAAGATTTCCAAAAAAGAAAAGAATAAAACAAAGGCCCTGCAAGCAAATGTTAGTTGTTTATCTTTTTCCCTTTGTGATTTGTAGCAAAATACTCAAGATATCAGCAAGAAATTTAACTTCACTCACCAACAAACAGAGTTAGAGGATTAGAACACAAAATAGCAAAAGAAAGAGATAAAAACGAAGCTAAAATGCCACCTTTTTACCTTCCCAAATGTATTGTTAAGGGCAAGTCCACCCTTCTGCAGTAAAAAACACTGAACCGGGTGGGAAAATGCACCTCTCTACAGAAAATAGTTAGAAAATGTTGAACTAGGAGGGCGTATTCGCACTTCTACAGAAAACAGTTAGAAACGTCAGATCGTGCAAGCGTATCCACACTTCTATATTAAAAATTGGTAGAAACGTCAGATAGTGAGGGTGTATTCGCGCTTCTGTAGAAAACTATTAACAAAAATTGTTGGATGACTGGGGTGTATCCGCACTTACGTAGAAAATAGTTAGTAGAAACGTCAGATCACTGGGGCATATCCGCACTTGTGCAGTAAAAACTGGCAAAAACATCGGATCACGAGGGCGTATTTGCCCCTCTGCAGCGCTCGAGAGGGAAAATCCACCCCTCTGCAACTTAAACCTGCAAACAAGTTAAACAATAGAAAACATAAAAGAAAGAGACCCCTTTGTGGGTCCCACCGGGTGTGCCAGAAATGTTATCCTAATAAAATGCTAAGTCCTTATGTGAGATATTAGACAAAAACTAATAATGCAACAAGAGGAAATAACAAGATAAAAGGGCACCTCAACGATTAGCCTAAGAAAATGGATAACATGAGAGTAAGATAAAACAAATTGAATGTTGTTTGTTATACCTTCTATGCTGCTGTTATACCTTCTATGCTGCTCTTTCCTTGGTTGGCCCTTGATCTTTGGATGTCTTGTGTGCTCCTTGGATGGCAATGCAGTTGAATGGATGCAAGATGCAAGATAGATGAGAATGCTAAGTGCTATGATGGATGAGAGCTCAAATGGTAAATTTGCAAGAGTTTTTTTGCAAAAGATTTGATCCCTAAAATGAAAGAAATGAGGGGATATTTATAGGATAATTGGAATTCTCTAGAGAATTCAATGGTTGAGATTGATCCAACAAGATCAAGATGAAGGGCTATGGTGAGTTGAGGACTCACAAGCCCTCACATCTTGACATGTGGAATGTGAGATTTCCTAGAGTGGAGTGATGTGGAAATGAGGTGGAAGAGAAGGACAAGAGGTGGAAGAGAAGTACATGAGGTGGATGAAGGACAAGTACCTTTGAGGTACCTTGGGGAATGAAAAGATTTCCTCAAAAAGGAACTTCTTGTCCCCAAATGAGGATGAAAGAGACTTTTGAGGAATTTTAGAATTTTTCAAAAATCTCCATGGGAAAAAGGGAAGTGTGTGGAAAAAATAAATGTAAATTTACATTCATTGGAGAGTTTATTGGATAAAAGGAGGTCTCCAAAATGCTGGAGATTTGTCACATGTAGGTGATGTGACAAGTCTAGGGTTCTAGAAGTCCTTGGCACATGTAAAGTGACAAGTCAAGCCTTCTAGAATCTTGCATGGGGGATGAGGAAGACCTTGGAAAGACAAAAGTGAATTAAAAATTCACATGGGGAAGAGAGAAACCTTGGACAAATAAATGTGAATTAAAAATTCACATGGAAAAAAGAGTTTAGGCTAAAAATGGTAAGTGGAAAGGTTGACCAAAAAAAGTAAGATAAATGTGGTTAATGATTCTGATTAAGGTTGTGTAAACACATGATTAAAGTAATTAATGAGATATTAGAGGCAAGTGGGAGATTATGGAGGATGTGACACTTAATCAAGATTAAGTGGTGCACAACCTAATCAAAAATTTATTAATTTAATCTGGATTAAAATAGGGTTATGGAGAATGTGACGAAAGAGAAAAAGGGGAATTAAAAATTGATTTTAATCCAAATGGGTTAAAAGACTAACTTAAATAATTTTTCATATTTATTTAATTTAGAGAAAAAAAAGGGATAGGGTAAAATATTTAATTTATTTTAATTACATACTTTAGGAACCTTAGGCAGAAATTGAAATAATGATTAAATAAATTATTTAATCAATATTAAT
The DNA here is from genome assembly GCA_007115665.2 of Sequoiadendron giganteum. Classification (NCBI taxonomy): domain Eukaryota; kingdom Viridiplantae; phylum Streptophyta; class Pinopsida; order Cupressales; family Cupressaceae; genus Sequoiadendron; species Sequoiadendron giganteum. Next base: position 247,414,476 of record CM021102.1, read on the forward strand.
GAAATAGATGAATAGAGTAGACGATTTTGATCATATGGAAGTGATCAAATTTGGATGTCTACACAAGTATTCATCATCTTCAAAGTATTCAAATGACTTTTCACAAGTTGTATCACTCAAGGTGAGAGTTTTTTCAGGGTTACACATGATGGTGTTGATGTTTAACGAGGGTCTTTTCATTTCATGCATTATCCTATAAGGAAAATACCCCAAACAAATTTTTGTTTCTTGAGCGTTAGGATCTATAGGCAGATGGATGCCTTCCTCTTTCTATCAACATCCTCTTCCACCATAACTAAGTTGTTTCATAATCTCATAACCTTTCCCATAAATTTTATCCATTTCTTTCGTGTTTGGTCCTTGTTAATAATTTGTCATAAAAGTTTGTTGTATAGCTTGTTTCTTCTTCTAAAGTAGATGAGCTAGATGCTCGTGAGTTTTATTCCAAATTATGTGTTGACATTACCACTAGTTGCTTTTGTTTTTCAATTTTGTTCATTGTAAATTTGTATTCTCCCATAAATTTTGGTGTAAACTCTAAAGATCCCAAACCATCTTCCAATAACTTCAACACTTTTTCTATCTCTTGTTTCTCTTCTTTTATAGGTTCTATGTTTGAATTTGGAATCAATGTGTTTAGAGGACTTGTCATTCCTTTTTCAACTTGTAAGAAAATTTCAAGCTCAGGTTCTATTTAAAATTTGTATACTTTATTGTTAGATACATACTTTATGATACGATGAAGATTTGAAGGCACCACATGTTGTAGAGAAGGGGGATTTTATACTCATGAGTTCTATTAATTTAGAGAGTCTCATGGGGTGAACTACTATAAACTACCTCAAGGAACAACATGAGAGCTCTAGAATCAGAAAGAGAAGGTCACAAATATTTTCTAAACAGACTGACAGGCTCTTGGCCAAAGGATGTCAACACGGAGTTGGAACGATAACACATCGTGCTAGTGTCCCTTTGGCACACTGGCATCTATATGGACCAAAAAGAGAGTGTATCATTGAAAATAGCTAAATGACTGCTAGAAATCTAATTATTGAGAACTTCAAAAGTACTAGAAAATAACATATTGTTATAAAAATGAAATAAAGTAAAATAGAAATGATAAAGGGAATAAGAGATAGGAAGGAAATTCTCACAATCACACAAGTGATGAAGCCTAAAACATGTGAATGTTTTGAATACTTGCATGCATAAAATCAAGAGAAAGTGTTGGAAAAATATAGGGGTTTGCCTCAATCAAACCACCATTTTGGTGTTCCCACCTCCACAAACAACCAGATAGAAAGAGAGAGAGTAACTAAAATGGAAAAATTGTGTGGTGAAAGAAAAACCTATTTCAAAAGTAGAACTCACACCACCAAGAATGAGTGATAAGAGAAAACCCCACTCAAGGAGGAGAACTTGTATCACAATAGAGGTGATAAAATAAATACCTACTCGAGAAGGAGAACTCGTATCATAATATGTAGATGTAATATATAGGGGACACATGAAATCCCAAGATGATCACTAGAACAAGGTAAGGGAGATAGATTTGCAAGGATTAAGGAAGCCAAATGGAGAGACTAATAGAGTTGCAAGAGCTAAGAGAGGTGCAAAGAGCATTGTGAGAATGTGAGGGATCTTGAAGCTACTATAACATGTTGTATGGAGTTGTGCAAGAAAAATAAAAAGAGATAAAATGCCAGAGCCAAGGTTGGAAAGAAGCTAGAGGTAGATAGAGAGCAAACAGATTGAGAAGATAGCATTTAAGGAAGGAAAATAACCTTCTTGAGTTGTTTTAGGGAATCTCGAGCTGTTACCACCAATAAAATAAGATGACAAGTGGAAAACATGCACGTAAAATGGTCATTTGAATGTTGAAACATTATAGGATGCTAGAGAAAAACCTAGATGGCTGCATAGTGTGTTAGTGTCTGAACACATCATGCTACAAAAAGACATGAACAGGAAAAGAAAAAGGTTCGGTGCAAAGCTAACACACAAGGGTAGTTATTGAAAAAGGGGTGCTAAGCATCCTAATAGGGAAAAAGGCTCACGCAGGGGATAAATATAGCAAAAAAAATTTTTATGAGAGTGGACACTAAAGTATATACCAGAATGCATGGGAAATTGCAAGTGGTACAATTTTATGACATTACATTTTTTCCCGCACTTTAGCAACCATATGGATCTACACTAATATGCATGCTAAAGGAAATATACTAAACATAAATAACATCATATTGCCAAAAGGATATTGTAGAGGAAGTAGACAAAACTTTGAATCGAGGAAGCATGCCCCCAAGCTGAAGACTTGAAAATCAAATGCATTAAACAAGAAAAAGAGACACCAAACAATAATGTTAGCATGCACAAAAAAAAAGTGACGACAAGGTAAAACAAGTGGACAATCATGTAGACTATCAAAAAACTAGAAGGCTTTCAAAGGGTCCCCTAAGAACCCTTCAAAAGAAGAGGGGTCCACTCAAGGGATGCACTATTTGAAAAGCGAGGTCTTGTAAGGCTATCCCAAGCTAGATGTAAATGATTTTATTTGAAGGAGAAACTTTCAAAGGGGGTCCCTCAAGAACCCTTCAAGACAGCAAGAGGTCTACTTAAGGGATGCTTTAGTTCAAAGACATAGAGAAGAGGGGGGGTCCTTAGAAAGGACACACATCCCCAAAACAAGTTAGTTTAGCTGTATTTTAATTATCATAGTAGTTTTCATACAGTAGTTGCATCACAACATTTAGCATCATATCCTTATCACAACATCATTATCATAGCATCACTATCATACAACTTATCAATCATGTATGAATAGATTTCTTACATTTTCCAACATCTTGTTCTTTAGGTTGTCATTCTAAAAAGTCATAGTGCACAAACAATCTAAGAGCCATTATTATTTAAATGAATCCTTGAAGAAAGAGAACAATGGGATGACTTTAGAGAATTTTTTTTGTTTTAACTCAGTTAAATTTTCATTTGAATTCTCTAATATAATGTTTCATTTATTGTGTGTTGTTATTGCTCATTCCCATAGTTTACTCACACATTGCATTTGGCACCCATCGTGGGACCTAGCCCCATTTTTCTTATCATTTTCTAGAAAGTGTGTTTATAGGTTTGGACATGAATTACTATGTAGTGCACCCGTGGTTTATGAAACATCTTTCAGTGCATCAGAGCATATTTCAATGCATTTGACTCATATTTTATCACTTTTAGTAGTTCTTTCAGTGAATTTAGTGGTTATTTTGGTGCATTTATTATTTATTTTAGTGCATTCAGTAGTTCTTTTAGCTCATATGCTTGATCTTTTAGTGCATATGGTCTTTGTTATAACACATCTAATATTTTTTGCAGAAATTCAAAATTCCAAGAACTAATCTATATTTTCTATGTTGTAGGTGCTCAAATACACTTGTCAAAGACAATATCTAAGACTAGTATCAGTGTTTGTAAGGGTTGGAGTTACTTTTTTCTTTTGATTAAATTAGGTACCTAGTTTAATTAAGAGGATTAATGAACACCATGTACTTTGTGCTTGTAAAGTGATAGGCCTATTCTCTCCCCTTCACTGGGTGACAAAAATGTCAGAATCACTATTTCTTTTTTTCCATTAACAACTTTAGAAGGCCTTCCATAGTGGGAAAAAGTACTAACCCTATGGGAATGACCTAAGTGGGAACAACTAAAGCCAAGATTACTGACCCAATATAATCAAAAGTGAATTTGAGGAAACTCACAATTCAATGGTAGTGTGCAAGATAACCATCCCCAAAGCCTTTTTTCTAAAGGGTGGGAGGTCTCTTGAGGGAGTTTATCATTTTCTGCACTGAATGAAAACCCTTACTAGAAAATTTAAGTGTAGAAGCCAACCGAGTTAGTCTCCGAACATTTTAATATTCATAGTGCAAGGGGAGGGAATAATATGGCCCCAAGATACTCACCATATAAATATCAAGGATTATCGGCCAAAATTGGAGGATTTGACTTTGGTTAAGATCTGAGAAAGGAAAAAAAAATGGGCTCCCTCTAGGCAGTGACACAGCTGTTGAGCTGACATAGTTCTAAGATGTGGGTTGTGATATTATTAATGACCCTTGAAATTAGGACTGTCTGAATCTATATTCTCTTGTTCTATACTTGTGGAAATTGAAGGAATTAGATGAGATTCTTGAACATACACTTAATTTTTAGATCATAGGCTTGAAACAATTATTTTACAATTTGTTGTTGTGTTTGAAATCATTATTCAAGAAATCATCCATTTAAGACACTTAATTCACATGGACCCCAAACAAGAAAACCAGAAAAACTCAATATTTAGAAGATCTTCAATCTAGAAAACACCCAATTCACTGAGTTAAAAATAAGAAATCCTGATAAACTTTCAAAAATAGTGACCATTTCTAGTTTGGTGTAACCAGTCTCTATTCTAGCACATCTACCTGATCTTTTCACACATCCAATCTCTACTTTGGCACATTTCATGCACTTTCTAGCGCATTGAGTCCATCTTTCATCATATTTCACTCATCTTTCAACACATATAGCTCATATTCTGGTGCATCTAGTTTTTGTTTCAACACATACATCATACCTTTCAACACATTTAAGCCATATTCTAGTGCATTTGTCCCATCTTCTAGTGAATTTACAAATATATCTAGAGTTAAGTTGAACATCTATCACCAAATTTTTTAGTGCATCTACCCTCTGTTTTGGCATATTTGAGGAACAACCTAGCACATCTGGACCTATTCTAGTGCATTCGGTTAGTTCACAAACAAAGATTTATTTTCATCATCTTTCCAATAGTTTGAACTACATTCAGGGTTTTTTGTTAGAACATAACCATTCCTCATTTAAAAAAGTGTTTTAAACTTGAAGAAACTAGCCTTTGCAAGTCAAAATCCTTTAACTAAACTAATATCTAACACCTTAAAGTGCCTAAATCATCAAACACACATATGATTGTTAAGTTAAGTTTCTTCATCAAGATTTTTCATCCTTCATCATGAAACAATGTTGTATAATCCGATTCACCTTAGTCTAATCAATAGGATTTTTCATTCTATTTTGACTTGGGTATATCCTTGGCATTTATCCAATAAAGATCAAACTCTAGTAAAACTTCAACACTTGTATGCCTATTTTAACAAGATCACAAAAACAAAACTTGAAGAAAAGAGAATTTAAACTCAAACTACCATGGCTGAAGGTGAAGAAAACCTCTTTCATAGATTTTGCTAACCTGATAATGAATAAACACTAAGCAAGACATTCAAAACAACTCAAGAAGGTCCCAAATTCCACAAGTTTAAGGAAAAGATTATGGAAAAAGAGGGAGAAAAATAATTTCAGATGTTCGCCAACCAAGGTGTGAAGCTTCCTCATGACTTTGATGTAAATCAATTAAAAGGAGCTCCTAAAAAAATAAAAGCTGATCCACCAAACATAGATCCAATGGTTGCTTTAACTCATCAAATGTGAGATCTCCAACAGTAGATCCAAGACATGTAAGGAAGAACATACAAAAATATATTTTCTACAAGACATTTTCCCATATCCTTTTGATCAAACTGTTAACAAGATACCTTTTCCCAAGAATTGTGAATTTCCAAAATATGAGAATTATAATGGAAAAACTAATCCCATAGATCATATAAGGTAATTTTGTACCATGAGTCTTGAATTCTCACATGAAGAGACTTATTTGATGAGATAGTTCCCACAAAGTTTGGGTGGTCAATGTATGCAATGGCTCTCACACCTACCACTCAGCATTAGGTCCTTTGAAGATTTGGTCAATAAATTCATCACACAATATTCCTAAAACATCCAACACAAGATAATCACAAAAGACCTTTGCAATGAAAAACAACAAAATGGTGTCATTTCACATATTTTTAGAAAGATGGAGAAGACTATTTGCTAGATATCCTCATCCCATCCCTGAAAAGAAAAATATGGAAATCTTAATTGACAATCTAAATGATGATATGAGCTATAGACTTGAATTGCAATGCCCACCCAACTTTGAAAATATGATTGAGAATGGACTCAAAATTGATGAATCCTTGGTTAAAAGAGGGGTAATAAAAATCTACAATGAAGGAAACAACTTAGCAAAATCCTCCAATCATTATAACGACAATGAGAAACCCAAATTTTGGCAAAGAAACAAGAATATTGGTAATGATATTGTAGTTGAAATAAAAAATGAAAAACCAATCTTTAACTTGATAGATGCAGCCTCTAAAAACAATCCAAACAACAATCAAAACACCATTCAAAATTCCAATCAAAACAACAATAAAAAAATACTGAATCTAAAACACCACCCTATCGAACACCATCAAATCGAAGAAGATACACACCTTTGGGATAGTCATTAGAATCAGCATTAAAGGAGCTTCTTGTGGCCAAACTTATAGCATTACCAAAGGCATGAAATTGGGAACCAAGAGTTAAACCCTCTTGGTTAAATGATACATACTACTATGATTTTCATCAAAACAAAGGACACAAAACAAATGATTGTATGCAATTAAAATACTTGCTACAAGATTTGATTCGCATAAAATAAATATGGGTAGAGGGACCACAAACAAATAATTATCAAAAAGGAGAATCTTCTTCTATGAATAATAAAGGTAAAAATGTGAACTATGTTTACGAAATCACTATCCTTCACATTTCCGGAGTTGAGGATCAAACCAATGCCATCAAAATTAATGACAAAAAAGACATTGTTGCAGCTAGTAATCAAACTAATGGTATTGTTATAGCTGAAAATCAACTCAATGAAAATAACACCAAAACAAATCAAATCAACGATATCATACCAATAAATATGATCACAAAATTTTCTGCAACTGATAATTAGCTTAATGTCATTAAAATCAGAGAAAAAAAAGACAATTTACTAGTCAATGCAACCACAAGAGGACAATCTAAATTAATACTAAAATGAGATGCATCTAAAATACCTATTGCCTCTTCTACTTCTAAAATATTTGCTTCCCCTTCACCTCAATACAACATAGTTGATCAACTACAGAAAATCCCATCTCAGATATCAATATTGGAACTTCTGAAAATTTCACTAGTCTATAAGGAAATTTTGGAACAAGCTCTAGTAGCCACCATAGTACCAAATAATCTAGAAGTTTTTCAATTCCAAGCCATGGTGGGACACTTAACCACACCTCATTTCCTATAAATTTTTGAACATGATGATGTATCACTTACTCATCTGTGCAATGCCACCCTACACATTAAATTTCTAATTCATAAACACCGTGTCAAACGTATTCTAATATATGGAGGAGCTGGTTTAAATATATGCACTTTAAATCTTGTCTGTGCACTAAGATATTTAGGAAATGAAATATATGTTAGAAGAAATATCACTATAAAATCACATGATGATGAAGAGAGATCCTCCAGCGGATTGATCATGTTACCAATTCAAGTGGGGCCAATTGTAAAGGATATAATCTGCCAGGTTTTAGACAAAGAGTTGACATACAACATACTCTTGGGATGTCCTTGGATTCATGAGATGCAAGAAATTTCACCAACGTATCATCAATGCTTGAAATTTCCTTTCAATGGATAAGAAATCACCATTTCAGTTGATTTCAACAATCCTCAATACTGCAACATGCTCAAAACTGTCCAAGATACATTTGTGCCACATAAAAGAGAAGCTCACACTCCTAGTTCATAAAATAATGAAATATAACTAAATTATTGGTCAAAATGGGTTGAGAAAAAGGTTCAGATAGAGGATAAAGGTATCAATGACTCTATTTCATCAAATAAAAAAGTTAACTAGATTCTTCATCAATTCAGCTTGAAGAAAAGGCTCAATCGAAAGACAAAGGCATTGATGATTCTACTCCATCAAATAATGAAAGCCAACTAAATTCTTTGTCAAATCAACCTGAGGAAAAGGCTCAATCAAAAGACAAAGGTATTGGTGATTCTACTCCATCAAATCATGAAAGTCAACTCAATTCATTATCAAAGCAGTTTGAGAAAATATCTAGTTGAAGGACAAAGGCATGGGGGAATATTCATTTGAGAATTCCTTGTGTCTTTCACGACTACTAACTTCACCAAGATTCTATGAATAACCATCAATATAAAAACAACAATATTCACAACCAATCACACTCTTTAATGGTAGATTTGTAAAACAAGGAACTCAAGAGGATGAATCTAAGGATAAAGAAGTTTTAAATTGGCTTTATAAAGATGAAGAATCCCAAGCATCAACTTCTAATGTTTGAACATAACAATATGGTAAAGGGTTCACAATCTTGGAAAAGATGGGATATAAAGGACAAGGTCCTTTGGGCAGACGACAAGAAGGAATTGTGGAACTAATTTATCCTATCATAACTAATCCAAAAGACAAAGAAAGACTAGGCTATAAAGAAGAAACAAAGGAAGACACAAAAGAGAATATTTATGAGTGAATCCTACAGCTACAAGCTAGTTCTAAAACTAATCCAAATGAGTATGAATAGGATTCACTATCTGAGGAGCCTTGCCAAGAAAAATAAGTTGATGTGATAAAAATATATGCATCCCCACGTACGAAGGGACAAAGCTCGGGGTCTAGACCTCTCGAATTTGGATCACAACATATCGATGGCTCTAGTGAGGATGAGAAGACATCGAGCTAGATAGATGAGTCAGAGCAGAGTAACATCATAGACCTCATAATTGCTATCAAAAAATTTGACAACATTGCCATCAGAACCCTCATGACCATTGACCTTGACCAATCTGACGATCCTTTACCCCTAATGCATCCCAAGCTTATTTATTGGGAACAAACCAAGCCACATAATCTCCCCATATTTTTGAATGATGATTCCATTGTTAACTTCCTGTGTTCAAAAAACCTAAAAATAAGTTCTTCCATCAAATCTCATATTGAAGCTTGAAGCCAAGGGAGTGCCAAATCTCTTAGCTACAAAATGAAAAATATGAAAAATCGATCTAATAGTGAAAACCATTTAATGATAGTATTAGATCAATAAAAAGTAAAAATAAAGAGCATATCCAATAGTGAAAACCTCTTTGAGGCACCAAAAGAGGAGAGATTTGAAATTATTTTGGAACACTATCATGAAAGATCATCAATGTTGGTAGGGTAGAAATAGTGAAGACTCTACATCTAGTGACATCCATGACAGATCAGGAAAAGCCAAGCTTTATCAATTTTTTTGAAGAGAGAAAATTTAACTTTGCTTGCTCCTACACTAACATTCCAGGCATAGATCTAGATTTTGATAATTCATCACTTATTCCTACCACCTGGGGTGAATCCTGTAAAATAGAAATTGAGGAAAATGCATCCACACAATGGTTTGATAGTAAAACCAGAATTGAAGAAATTTTTAGATCTAGGGTTCATCCATCTAATTGATTATGTTGAGTGGATTTCCAATATTGTGCTAGTCTCTAAACCAAATGATAGCATCAAAATATGTATTGATTTCAGAGATCTTAATAAGGCTATTCCAAAGGATGACTTTCCTTTGCCCAACATTGACACCATTATAGATTTGACAACAGGACATGCCATGTTATCACTCATGGATGGATTTTAAGGATACAATCAGATCAAAATAGCACCATAAGACCAAGATACAACAACTTTCACGTGTCCATGGGGTACATTTTTCTAGAATGTCATGCATTTTTGGTTGAAAAATATAGAAGCCACACATCAACAAGTGATGACAACCATCTTCCATGACATGATTCACACATTTATGGAGGAATATGTAGATGAACTCTTAGAAAAATATTTCACCAAGGAGGGACATCTAGAAATCCTAGATAAAATCTTCACTCAATTGGAAAATTTCAATGTGAGATTAAACCCAAAGAGGTGTGAGTTTTGTGTGACATCAACAAAACTCCTAGGGCGCGTAGTTTCAAAAAAAGGCATCAATGTGGATCTGGCCAAAGTCAAAGCCATCATGGGAATGCCACCTCCCAAGAATATTAGTCAGTTGAGATATCTACAGGGACAATTCAAATCTATTATGAGGTTCATCATACAACTAGTAGATAAAACTCATACATTTAATCATTTTCTACACAAGAATGTTTCCTTAAGATGAGATGAAAAATGTGAAGCTAATTTTAACCAACTCAAACAATATATGATGTCTCCACCCATACTGGTGCCATTGAATGAAGAAAAACCACTATTACTTTACAAAGAAACAACTGAGGTATCTTTGGGCACTTTGTTAGCACAAGAAGACTTTACAGGAAAAGAAATGGCTATTTATTACATCAGTAGAACATTGAACAACTATGAAATCAATTACACCTTCATTGAAAAAGATTGTTTGGTGGTAGTGTTTTCTACTCAACAACTACAAATCTACATGTTAACCCACACTATCAAACTCATAGCCAATATTGATCCACTGAAGTATCTACTCAGCAAAGCTTCCCTAATAGGAAGACTAGCCAAGTGGGTGATGATATTGAGAAAATTTGACATTTAGTATGTGGATCGAAGAGCAATCAAGGGTCAAGTAATAGTAGATCAGTTAGTTGAAGCACCACTACAAGATGATCATCCAATACATATCAAGTTTCTAGATGCTAATGTTCTCACCATAACAACACAACAATCGATGTTAAATATTGATGGGTCTTACACTCAACATGGTTCAGGTGTTGGAATGTTGTTTATTACACCTCAAGGACATACTATACCAAAATCTAATAGGCTCATTTTCCCCTGCACCAATAATATGGTTGAGTATGAGACACTAATCATTGGTATAAGTGGTAGTCAAATGGAAGATCATAGAGTTGCAAGTCTATTGAGATTCTCAATTGGTCATTAATCAGGTGAAAGATGATATTCAAAAAAAAGATGACAAGTTGATGTCGTATAAGAGAATGGTTTATGATTTCAAAAAATACTTTTTTGAGATCAAATTTGAATAGATTCCAAGGTCGAACAAAAAATTTGTTGATGACATGGCAACATTTGCTTCTCTTCTATAGATACTTGAAAACCAAAGCCGTTATGAGTTCATGGTGGAACAATTGATTAACCCTGCCTATGACAATCCTAAATCCCAAGTCATATGCCATTTGGTTGATGTTGAGTCCTCAAATAATAGGAAGATCTAAACTTATTTGAGAGATAATACCCTTCCACCTAATCTATCCTGAAATCAAAAATGTAATTTCATCTGTCAAGTTGCTTGACACACCCTGCTAGTTGAAACACTTTATCAATGAGGTCTTGATGGTACTCTCCTTCATTGCATTGTACATAACAAATATGAAATTTCCTTAGATGAAGTTCATGAAGGTATCTATGGAACTCATTCAAGTGGACTAACTCTTTCTAAGAAACTCCTACGCTTGGGGTATTACTAGCCGAACATGGAGAAGGAGTCTTCTCAATTTGTCAAGAAATGAAAAAAATGTCAAGTCCATGGAAACCTGATACATGCACCAGTGCAAGAGTTGTGACCATTTGCATCAACATGGCCTTTCTATCAATGGGGACTAGATCTAGTAGGTAAAATTCATTTCTCATCCTCTAATGGACACAAATTCATCATGAAATACATAAAGTATTTTACAAAGTGGATTGAAGTAGTTCCCTTAACCACAATCAATGAAAAACAAATTGCATCCTTCATCCTAAATTACATTATTTATCAGTATGGCATTCCTTAGTCAATTTTTATAAACAATGGTAGGCCTTTCAAGAACAAGGACATCAAAGAAATTTGTGAGAGGTTTCATATCCAACATTGATTTTCTACATTGTACTACCCTCAAGGAAATGGCTAGGCAGAGGCCTTAAATAAAACCATATTAAAAATCTTAAAGAAATCTGTCAAGAAGGTTGGACATGACTAGCATGTCCAATTAAACCCTACCTTGTGGGCATACCAAACTAGCATTCGCACACCAATAGGAGCCACACCATATGCACTTGTATATAGATCAGAGTCCATTTTACTTATTGAGGTTGAGTTATCATCATTTTTAGTTTCATTGAAGGGAATCATTTCAAAGGAAGACTATCGGGTATCCAAAATTCAAGAGTTAGAATTGTTGGATGAACGTTGTCAGCATGATGTGGATCATTTGAAAGCCTATCAAAAAAGGATGTCTAGGAGTTATAATCAAAGAGTAAAACCAGGAACATTTCAATTTGTTGACTTGGTCTTGAAATAAAATCCTTGCAATCAACAAGATCACCAAAAGAAAGGAAAATTTGAACCAAACTGGGTAGCTCCCTTCGTCATTATATCAATCTATGGATCTGGAGCCTATCGGTTGTTTATGCCTGAAGGGGACATGTTTGAGGAACCTCTTAATAGTATCCATCTAAAAAATTCTATACCTAGCTCATCCAGAGCATAGTTAAAAAGTCAAAAATCTTTAAAAAAATAGAAAAAGAGAAAATTAAAAAAAAAAGTGAAAAATAAAATAAAAAACTGTTGCCTTGATGAAAACCTTGCAAACAAGTGTCTTGGTAATTTAAAAAAAATCTGAAAATCTGAAAAATTGGAATAAAAACAAGTAGTGAAAACTTGGCAATAGGCACTATTTCTGATAGATTAGCTTCTTCCTCTATTATCGTGTGTGTCGATCATTCATTCTCACCATCTTATGCATATCATTGAAGGGAACCCCGTGTACATATCCTGGAGTCACAATCATGTTTCACCCTAGTCTATGGGAAATATACTTTGAGCTTAACAACAAAGAACAAGAAAACAATAAGACAAAATAGCCAACAAAACAATCATGATAACAAATCAGCATTGAGCATCGATTAAAATTTTGACAGAATCAACCATCCAAATCAACAACAACATTATTCAAAATAAATCTAAATGGATGATTTTCTTATCAACATGGTTTTATTACTTCAGCATGAATGTTCAACTATTCTATCTTGATTTTGTGATCATTTCTCTGGAGCAACTTAAGAATATCATGGACTATAGGAGCTAAGGAGTATGATTTTATTTGTTTTTTTTTGTAAGTTAATCATTACTACTATGCAAGTTATTGTGGGAGATGCTCTACAAAGTATCATTGATGAAATTCTAAATTTCCATAGGAAAATGATTAAATTTTGTTTGTTTACGTAAGAAATGCTCAGGTCATCTCAATTCAATTATGCTTAGATGCTTGTGTTAACTTGCAATATCAAAAATTATGGAAGAAGTACTCAGGTCATCATGGTCTAATTATGCCATTGATGTTTATACTCACTTTCAACATTTTAAAATCTCAATTATGATAAAAGCACAACAAATCGGCACACAAAATGACAACATTGCATATTTAGATTTGCATGGTTAAGATAGATTGCATTCATATTAGTTTTTGCATCTGCATTTATAGATATTTCCAAGGCTGGCCAAAATTTCCAAAATAATCTTATCTCTCTAATCAATGGATTGAGTACACTTGACATTAACAAAAAAAATATGATTCACATATAGTTGTATAAACATCATCATATCATGCATGTAGAAGTTGTCAAAAATAACTTCAGACTCCAAGAACACTTGCATGCAAATGAATACCTATCACAAGGAAGAGAATATATGGAGAAAACAAACAAGGGTTTGAAGCTCTGAAAAATGGAGAAATTATCTTATCAGAACAAAAGGGAATTAGGAATATACAATGGATCAATCTTTAAAAAGGAGATCATGCAAACCCTAAAAAGTAACCCTAAAAGGAAAAACCCTAATAGGAAAAAATTTAATAATTAAAATTATTAAATGTCACTTTATGCAAACTAAAGTGAAATCTTAAGAAGACAATAAATGTAACATAATTAACACAATTAAGTTAAAAACTTTACCCTAACACCCCTCCTTAAGATGAGCAAGAGTGCAGCTACAAATATGTGCAAAAGAGAAAAGGTAACTACAATGTAGGAAAGTAAACATGGGTCCTGACAACTAGGCCAGATCAGGTACCCAAATACAACCAAATCTCTATAAAGTGGAGAAATAGAGAAAACCTCATGGGAGAAACTCTACTCCAAAAAGAGATGTTGAAAGCCATGAAGAACATCACTGAAGCAGAAGAATCTACAAACAACTGTCAAAAGATGACTATTATGGTGTGGAAGAACCTCCTCTGAAGATAAGATGATCAGGATCAAGAAGACAACAAACTACATGAGTGCTTCAAATGACACTACTTGAATTAGATGGAAAACAAAGGCAAACACCTGGAACGAAGATACAAATGGCACAAGTACCAATAGTCTGAAAAAACACTGATCAACTAAGAATGGAAGATTCCTTCCAAGGCAAATCCAAGGAAGCATTAGCATGGACAGTATAATGCTCCCCCATAATGTTGAACTGGGAGAGCCTGACAGATCCATTGAAATGGTGTGAAACACCCTGTAGTGCATGAAGGAGAAGAAACAACATATGAAAGTGCACAAGAAAGCACCTGCAACTAAAAAAGTGGTGTACAAAACAAAACACACATGCATGAATCATATGGATCCACTGTTGTCATGGAGAGACACTCACCAGACAAAGTTGTGATGGAAAAAACAAAGGCACTACACAAACCCCCATGGCACTTTATAATACAGTGCAAGTACAAAATATGGCACAACCCTATGTGCAGAATCCCTAAAAATACATGTACAATAGTGTGGCACTTTATCTCAATGCGTTTACATAGAAGATTGCTTACAAATGATGCTCAAAATGCCCACAAAGGACAAAACACTTGAAATACATGAAGAACAGCCAAAAACAAAGCATCCCATGCAAATGAGAAGTTCCTAAGAGAAAATGTGTCTAGGTAATTCACTAGAGTGTGAAAACACAAAAAACTAAATAAAATATACTTGGAGGGAAATCTAGAAATAATACATGGATGGAACTAAAGAGCTCTGAAAGATAGTTCCAATGCCGTTGATATTGCGAAAAACAGAGAAACAGGTCAAAAGTTATGAGCTTGGGATTGAAAAGCAACTCCTTTGTCTTCAACTGGCTGTAGAATGCACCAACAAAAAAAAAGGAGCGATGAAACCCACACTACTAGAAAGTTGATAGAACCAGCTTTTCGACGATATCTCGTTTGCCAAAAAACAATATTGTATGCCCAAGATATGACCTTTGGAAAAAAAAAAGCTCCAAAGGGGAAAAAAATATTGTGCGACATTAAATTTGACGATCATACGGCTGTCGCAGCAAAAATCTGAACCTAAATTTGATGGCCAAATGACCATCACCACAAATGCACAACTGGGCTTATTTTTAAAAAAACTATTTTTTTTAGTTTAAAAAACTATTTTTTTAATTAAAATAACTGTTTTTTTAATTAAAATAAAAATAAAATAAATAAATAAATAAAAACTTTGAATTTTTGTAAAAAAATATCATTAAAAACTTAGTTTTTTTTTTGTTTTAAAAAAAAACATAAAAACAATTTGCGGCCAAAGTACCGCCATCGGCGGTACTATTAGATCATCAGTGACTAGGAGTACACTGCCCAGTGTATAGAGGGCCTGCAGGCCTATGTATGTAGGTACCTGCGGGTACCCTGTACGAAGGCCCACAAGCCTTTAAACTACTTTTAAAAAAAAAAATTCTTTTGATTTTTAAATTTTTAAAAAAAAAAATTCACAATGTTTTTTTTTAATAAGAATTATGACAAAATAAATTCAGAAAAAAGAAAAATTTACTAGGTAGACGGACGATCGTACGGCCATATAGGTTAAAAAACAATTTCCCCTCAAATCAACTTTATCCAAAATGGATGAATGAACAGTCAATTTAGGGGTTTTGGACCACTGCGGATCCAACGACAAGGTCCATTTAGACTCAAAATGCTTTGAAATTGTAGGAGATTCCTTGGATCAAAAATGCAAACCCCCAAAACTGTGAATGCCTGATCCAACCCTTGTAGCTCCAAATGCTTCAAACAAGAAAAGGCATGCAATAGGAAAGCTTTGATACCATGTAGAATTTTTCAAAACCAGCTTTAGACTCCAAGAACACCTGCATGCAAATGAATACTTGTCACAAGGAAGAGAATAGATGGAGAAAACAAACAAGGGTTGAAGCTCTGAAAAATGGAGAAATTATCTTATCAGAACAAAAGTGAATTAAGAATATACAATGGATCAATCCTTAAGAAGGAGATCATTCAAATCCTAAAAAGGAACCCTAAAAGGAAAAACCCTAATAGGAAAACATTGAATAATTAAAATTATTAAATGTCACTTTATGCAAACTAAAGTGAAATCTTAAGAAGGGAATAAAGGTAACTTAATTAACACAACTAAGTTAAAACCTTTACCCTAACAATGCATATATTTAGAAGGTACCATCATACATCCATTTGTGCATTATATCAAATATTTGCATTCATAAAATACAAGAATAGAAAATTACGTTCATCTCATTTGCATAGTTAAATTCATCTCATATAGCATCGAGGCATCATATTTTCATTGGAAAAAGATACAAAAATAACTGACATTACATATCATTCATCTCATATAATATAAGAGCATCATGCATAGAACACATTTAGCATCATGATATATAATAATCATTTCATAATCATAAACATTTCACTATTGTATCCATACACATAACCATACCATAAGCATTTTAAATATCACATAGCATATAAATTAAATGCATCCATCATAAGCATTCAACATAAGATCATATAGTCAAAACATAGAGTCATAATAGTATCCATTGCATATCATATCATATAAAAATAAATGTCAATTATATAGTGATATCATAAAATGTAGAGAGATACATCATAAAAAATGGGGCACAGTATCATAATGTCTTAGCTGAAACAATGCATACATCATGTCTCAAATATATCAAATGTGATCACGGAGCTATGTGGTGCTCCCCTGAGATGTTGTCGGTCTCTCTCACCCTCTTGTTACACCCGTAGATGGCCCTACACTTGGATCCATGCCTGGTGGATCTCTCAGAGATGGCCTTGTAAAACCCCTATTGGTAGTCAGAGAATAGTTACATCCTGATTTGGCACTCATGGCTATGCATAGATGAATCACTGCTCTATAGGCACAACCTCATTGTACCATCCCCTATAATACTTTGCCTCTCAACTGACATGGGTGACCTCTCAAAGAATATCACCTGTGGTGGTACCCTCAGCTACTCTTTGTAACCGCTCGGCTAGGGTCTTGGCCTACTCACATCGCAGTCTCAAAGTATCCATCTTTTTTGTCAGAGAGGTGATTTGTGCTTATGCCTAATCATGTGCAAGCTACCCCTACAAGGTCTACAACTATGTCTATAAATTAGCTATCTAATCTCCCTACTACTGAGAGGGAAAACATATCTGAATATGATATTGTGTTATAGCCACTAGGGATCTCCTCCTCCATGCCACTCTCACATCCAATGCTATCCTGCCACTCCTATCACTTCCATCATCTCCACCTCCACCATCTCCACCACCTTCATCATCTCCATCCCCATCTCTCCCATCTCTCCTCTACCTGGGTGCACATGATGGTGCCCAATCATCATCCTCCAATACTGGCACTGGCTCCTTGGGGCTAGATATCCTCGAGAATGGATGAGTGAAGAAGTATTATACATAATCATCGGTTATGAGTGCATTGACAATCTCTGAATTATAATCCCATATAATTAACTGGTTGTAAACCAAAGTACTCCTGATATTCAACATTGTATGATAAGGAGGGCCCCCACTCTAGAATTTCCTATCACCTCTGATCATATAAAGCAACTCCCTAGAGCATGACCTATGCCCTGCCATACTGTCGAAGTACCCTCATCACCAAAAATATCTCAATAACATAGGGTTTCCTCCCAATCAAGTATCTAGAAGAAAACACATAAGCTATCTCAACATCATCATCTGGCAACTACTCACAGTCTAAATAGGGCCTTCAAGTAATGTATCCAAATCATAAAATACTCTCTACTAGTACTCCAGCTTGCCTAGATTATGCTAGATAATTGGACCTGTGTATCCAAAAATATAGGGTCTCCCCACAAGACGATCTCTATTTTCCAATCATCATGTGACAACTATATGCTCCCACACTTAAATCTGCAACAATGTAACTCCTACTGCTAGACTAGCCACTCCTAGATATATCACATGATGAAGATCATGATATAAATTAGAAATAATGCAAGATCCCTAGGCATATTTGATACCCTATGTAATCATGCTCTCTAGAATCCAAACCCATCCAACTAAGAGACCCTTTGACCTACAATCAAGACACAAAAACCCTCCAATAAATCCAACAAGTACACATGGCAATGGTTGATATAGTGCAACCATCTCCCTCCATGGGATCTCATATCTACTAATCTCATCATCATGGAAAATCCTTCATTGTGCATTTGTACCTCCCTACTTAGTATGGTCATACACAACCAATTCGACCATAATCAAAATCCCTAGGATGTGATACACATCCTTTGGTGTCACTTTCATCTCAACAGTGCCTAAATGAAAGGTGCTGCGGTCATTGTGCCACATCTCAACCAAATCAGTCCAAATTCCCCTATTAATCCTATATTGGGGCATGTTAATCAAAGAAGTCAACTCACACAACACAATCAAATCTAAGTCAACCTGCACCAGTTATGGAATCATATCCTAGGTCTTCAAGAATTGCTCTCGAGACTGCAAAATCCTAAAATCATCCTATAATCACAACATATCACAAATCAACAACCTCATTAATCAATATCAATCAACCTATCAATCTTTGATCCTCACCTATCATGAGGTCAATCATCATCATCCTATTACTGATTCTCAACTATCATGAGATCAATCATCATCCAATCTATCAATATCATCAAACAACATCAACACATTGGCTTATGAGATCAATAGTCATCAAAATCGATGGGAATAATCAAAATTTCAATAATCTAGTGTAAATGTGCTAAGACAATTATTTTATGCACTATAAACGTGAATGCGCTAGAAAATTTCATAAATGCACTAAAATAGTGCATGAATGCACCATAATTATATATGTGCCATAACATTTACCAGATGCGCTAAATCCATCGATGCACTAAAAATTTTCATCAATGTGCTAATCTATGACCTTTATGTGCTAAATAACCTAATGCGCTAAAATATTGAACCTATGCACTATAGAACATCAACTATGCATCATTTTACAATATGTGCTACAATCTTGACTAAATGTGCTAAAAATTTGACCCTAGGTACTAATCTATCCTATGCACTAGAACATATACCTAATACACTAAAGCCAATATCCTATGCGCTAAAACACTAAAAACAAATTTCAAACTTGAAAACAATGTGCGAAAAATGAAATTCAAAATTCACAAGGAGGTTTTTGGGGTGTGTACCAGAGGTGCATATGTGGCTGGGTGGTTGTGGTGTCGAACTTACTTGCTCGAATTGATGTGTGGTAAGGGATCACCATCCTGGTTAATTTGCTCAAATTTTCTCTAATTACTCTAATCTTCAAAATGCAAATCACACAAATGAGCTTCTTTTAAAAAAATTCACCTTTTAAAGGGGCAATTAAGTGCTAATTTAGTGGGATTGATTTTATTTTTTACAAAAGGGCAGGATCAATACTATTTTTTCAGGAGATAAATCATCTTTGCATCAGGAAATTTGAAGATCATCATCAAATCATTAAAAATTTCAAAAATTCAAAAATTCAAAAATATATCTTCTAAGGGGGCATATATCCATCATCACTTAAAAATCAGTGTTTGGGGCATATCGAAAAAAAGTTGTTAGCACAATCAAAAAAAAATTCTTTGAAGCAATGTGTAAACACATCACTTCAAAGAGGGGAAAAATGTATACACCTAAAATTGATCTAGATAATTAATTAATTAAATACAAGTTATTTAATTAATAAACCCTTTTTATTTGACTACTTATAAATAAATTCTAAATTTATTTATATAGTTCATAGTTTCTAATTCTTCTATCTTAAATCACATTTTTCTAATCTTAATTAAATAAACAAATTTGAATATTTTTATTTATTCAATTATCTTTCCTCTCATTAAATTTAAATCCTAAATTTAAATTTAGTTACATGTCTACAACTTTTTCTTCATTCCAATTCATCACATGTCTCAACAAATTGAATATTCCAAATATTTCATTTCGGCTTTATCCTCAACAAATTCCAAACAACTTTGGGACACTTGGCTCTTCTATTTCATTTATTCTCCTCTACACTTGGTGGATTTTTTTCATGAAGGGAACACTCCTTATTTCTCTCTAACTTCTTTATCCTCCACCATTCATCTATCCAGATCAAATCCAGACTATTGGTTATTGTCACATCAGTTTATACCTTGGAAAATCTATAAATATAGCCTTTCTACAGCAAAAAGGATCCCATATTGAGCAAACTTACTCTACTAAATTTTCATTAGAGGATTTGAGCATTTAGCATTTGTGAGCATTTAGTTTAGAATAATTTATTTTCCATTAGGTGTATTTTAATTATCATAGTAGTTTTCATATAGTAGTTGCATCACAACATTTAGCATCATATCCTTATCACAACATGATTATCATAGCATCACTATAATTTAGTTCATCAGTCACGTAGGAATAAATTTCTTGCATTTTCCAACATCACATTCTTCTGGTTGTCATTATAAAAAGACATAGTTCATAAACAATCTTAGAGCCATTACGATTTAAATAGATCCTTGAAGATAGAGAAAAATGGGATGGATTTAGAGAATGTTTTAGTTTCAATTTAGTTAAATTGTCATTTGAATTCTCTAATATAATGTTTCATTGATTGTGTGTTGTTATTACTCATTCCCATATTTTACTCACACATTACACTTATCATATGACCTCTATATTTCAACTGACCATCAGCTGCATGTGTCACCTACAAAATTGGGCTCACACATGTGATGGAGATTTCTTCCACTTGAGTTAGATTTTCCAATTCTACTAGTTGGGGGACAAGATCCATATTGTTTTCAGCTGGGAATCTATGGTTTCATTTTTCTTGTATGCATCTATTATAAATAGGACCTTGGGGACTACGAAGGATGCCAATTCTAATGTAGCATTCTTGACAAATATAACAAATCACTAGTGATGCCAACCTATCTAATTTATTATGAAATAACATTTGAAATTTCATGAAATTTGTTTCTAGCAATCCATTGGCATCTGGGAATTTATATGGAAGCGATACATGAGTTGATCACATTGCATGTTGATTTACATTTTTTGCTATTTCTATAACATGTTCTACTAATCTAAAAGCTTCCTCTTCTACATGCCTTTCAAAATCTTCTTTATGTATATTCATTTCAATGATGTCTAATTTGTTTTGTTTCCCCCTTGTTCAGGATTGTTTTGTACTTTTCCCTCATTATCTAGAGGAAATACCTCAAAATCCTTTTGTTCTCTTATCAGTTGTTGTGAATGTGTCTCCTCATATATGCATTGGTGTGTATTTCTATTTGTGTCTTTATGTTGTGGTTTGTCCATGTCCTATCTTTGAGAATTTGAGTGATGCTTGGGCATTTGGTGGCCTATACTTCTATTAACATTACCCTCTACTATTGTTTCACTTTGTACCTATTCAATAGTGATCTTTGATCTATTTTTACCATACTTCTCTCTGTCAACTTCATTCGTTTGGCCTCTATACATATCTTCTTGAACATTTGGCAATTGTTGCATATGACATCTACAATATGATTTTCTTTGATAATCTCTATTGTATTGTTTTCTTTGCTCCTTTGTTTTGAATAAGTGTTTCCTCAGTCAAACCATAGCTATTATATAAAATGCATAGAGAACTTAAATAAAAAATATATAATTTTTTTATATTATCCTCTTAAAGATAAAATTTCAAAAATAAATAGTGTGTAGTAAATATTAATGTACAAAATCAATTATTAGTATAAAAAAAACCAAAAAATAGAACTTTTGAAAATAGTAAAGACATAAATACTTAAAAAATGTGTTCTTATATTATAAATGTTGAAAGAAAAGTTTGATTAAAGAAAAGTGTGAGCTTGTGTATTCATCACTTATGTAATATCAAAATAAATATCACAATGATATGTTTATCTCACTATATATTTACCTAAATAATTGAAGGAAATATTTAATGTCCTGAATTATGCTATTAGACTAATTTTATGTTTTTTGAGATGATAAATCTTAACCTAATGTATCTCTCATGAAATATTAAATGTATTGATCTTTCAATAAAAAAATGTACAACTTGCAATCCACTATTTAAAATCTTTTTGATATTGGACATATTTATATTTTGATATTCATACACTTCCCTTTGTATATATTTCTTACATCGCAATAAACTAAAATACAATGTCATTTAGATCGACCATGATAATATATTTAAGTTATTCCCATTTCAGCACTATGTACTATGCTATATAGCATGAAAAAAGTTAAAAAATGTGCTATGTTGTATATATATGTGTGTGTGTGTATTCTAATACATATCTATATATATTACATGTCAATTATAAAAGTATAAATTTGATATTCAAATGAATAAGATCAAGTTAAAATTCATATAATAATATCGACAATATATATATACCTTTGATTGTACAATCAAGCATATAGACAATTACTATCTCATTAGTAGGAAATATACGTATGATGTATATGTACATATATACTTATATGTCGTGCATTGTCCCTTTGATAATACCATGCTCATAGACAACCCATTCATAATTGTGCATAGGTACATATTCCTATGTACTTTCATGTACATTCTCCTCCATGTGTATGGTCTATCATTGACATGCATATGTATACATATATATACATACAAAATATGTTCCCTTACCAATTAAGCATAGTAATATAGGGAAGAACACATAAGCTCCAAACATATAAACATCATAAAGCATGCATTCAATAGTAATCAAGACCCTTAGTAATGCAAATAGTTCATCATACTATGGATGACTTATCATTTCCCAACACAATAACTTGACCCAACTATTCTATTGTGAGTGTGCATATAAGCTCAAATAGGTTTCATAAAGGTTACTCAACCAATCACTTCTACTCAGGGATACTTCCCCTCCACTTGGAGGATTGAAATTTTCCTTGCAACCAAATCAACACATTTGCAATGGTAGTTAGATGTTCATAATAAATCCATATGCGTCATAGAACTTAAGTATATTCATCTGTTAATATGTATGTTCATCATCAATGCAAACATAATTACTCTTCAAAGGCAATAATACCTTAATACCTATTTACGTATTCCATATGATTAACAAACATATCAAAATCATGATTGCATTTACCATCCTATTTACCCATGAAGGTAAAAGTAAATCAGTAAAAACAAGACGAGGTGTGACACTTTGTTTTTAATTACTCCATGTAATAAGACTTGACCTAAGTTGAAAAACATAACCACAAATTGGTTTTTTTTACTATATCAACTCTAATCCTCTCACTAGTAAAACATTTTTGAAAGCTTCATTTGCTACAATAACAACCCCCATTCCTAGGACTATCAATTTTGTTTTATTGTTAATAATAATTTATTGATTTGAATTATTTCCCTCGTGAAAATCAATAAACATTTTTTTATGAATAGTCATGTGATAATATTCTCCTAAATATAAGATCCATTCTTTATTAGAGTTTGAAGCAAAGTATCCCCCATAGCTCTATATTTGATTTTTAGTTTACAAATTACCTTAACAATTGATTTTACTTTCTTGGAGATGGCCAAAAATATATGTGTATCCATCTTTCCTTCCATGAAAATTTCTTTCTTATGATTGTATTATTTTCTTTCATTGTCCATCTTCTTCAAATAATTTTTTTTCACGTGGTTTCTCAGCCCCACAAAATTTGCACATAATGGGTTTTCTTTCCAATTTATTTTTAGCACCATCATTCTAAAAATATGGTTAGAACCATCATTGTTTTAAAATTTATTGTAATTTTTTCAATTATTCTTCCCATCAACATATCTAGAAAATAATTTAACCCTAGTTGAGTATGCATGATTCTTTTTAATGTATCCATATTTCATAAGTTGAGATTCTTCACCTTAAATTGACTTGTGAAATTGAGAAAATTTTTGTTGGGAGGCATTGAGATTTAATTGAACAATAATTTTCCTTGATTCTTTAAATACCTTGTATAGTTGGGGTATTGGTGTAAATAGGCACTTTTACTATCTAGTTACTTAGTGGGGTCCTATTTACATATTAACTCCACTTAGGTCCTAGGCATATTTTAGTTAGGTAATATTTTAGGTTTTTAGCTTTTATTAAATATTAGAGTCCTAAGTCATTTAATGTTCACTCATGTCATTTAATAATGACACGACAATTTAATGTTGGTACTTCATCACACCTTGTCTATGTAAGAAAGGTCATTTCACACTCTTACATAATATACATAATCATCATATTTGGTATATCTTAACATCAAGAAAGTTCATTTCTTACATACTCTCTTGTAGAATCTTTTAATTTTTTTTTGTGGGTGGTCTTGGGATAAAGCTAATTTTCAACTCCTACATGGTATGAGAGTAGTGTACCTTGCAAATTCATTCTCATATTTGAGAGTAGAGATATTTTTAGTGAGAGATCTTCGTGAATTTTAGTAATGTTGATTATGATATTCCTTTTAACCTTATGGTGATCTAGGGAATTAGAAAAACTTGAAAAAAAAAACCTTTTTTGAAGGGTTACTCTTTGTGGATTTTCATTGTAGGTTAATTTTTCCTCACATTGGAGGTAATCTAAGCTCACCATTGAGTCCAAATAATCTGAGAAAGTCAAGATTAGCATTTTTTTGTGAAACTATGACATATTTTGTCTAATCTACAAGGGTTTCAAGTTGAAAGGTGGCTACCAAATATAGGAGGTAGCTAATTTTTTGAAGCACTTTGGGCCAAAACAAACCCTACCATTATGTCAAGAAGGCCCAAGAACCTCTAGAAGGCTTGTCAAATCATCAAAAGTGAAAAAAATTTCTAGGCCCTCAAAGGTTTTTTGGTACCCCATTTCCATTTTTGTATAATACATATCTATACAATCCATATAGTCCATATGTAGGTCATATAGTTTGCAATATAGGGTATATTCAATAGAATAATAACATATACATCGAATAGTTTATAGTCATATGTTTTGGAATCATCAACAATAGTGGTCTTCATAAGCATCTATGTTTGTAGGTTGGTACAATAGTCGAAATATAAATTTAGTTTTTTCAATTTCAAGGATTTAATTAATATATTTTTTAATCATTGAATTTTTAATTTTTAAGTGGCCACTTTTGAATCCCTAGTGCCTACAACCTTTCTAAAAGTGCTTAGGAACTTAGAAATCTAGTGGCGATGCAAACACTTGTTTTCCACCACCCCGTTGCTTGCTTAACAATAGGTCTTTTTTTCCACATGTTGCAGACTTGGTCACACGGTTGATCCCTAGCTATCCCCAAGGGCTTAATTTTTCCTCCCAAGGTCCTATTTGGGCTGATTTTTTCAATGAGCCACATATTACAAACTAGGAGTCATATTTTTGCAAACAAGATATCAAAAAAAATCTAGCTCAACATACTTTGTAGTGGTGTAGGTCATTCTGCCAGATTTTTCTATAACAAAAGTTTAAAGGTATTTAGGAGCTCTATCATTTGATTCATTGAAATTTTTTCAGATTTAGCCCTAGGTATAGATTATTTTATGTTCACATATTTGGCATATTCATTGATTACTTGGACATAGTGTCTCCTAGAGAAGTTATATTTTTTCAGAGCTTTATTTTCAATTGTATTTCAAATTTGGGAAGTATCACATCAAAAAAAAGAAGATATTTTTCCTTTTTGCATTCTTTCCACTTGTTTTTGTAATGGTTGAATCGAGGCTTGAGGTCCTAAATCAGGTCATAGTTATCATACATGGA
Source organism: Sequoiadendron giganteum (assembly GCA_007115665.2). Classification (NCBI taxonomy): domain Eukaryota; kingdom Viridiplantae; phylum Streptophyta; class Pinopsida; order Cupressales; family Cupressaceae; genus Sequoiadendron; species Sequoiadendron giganteum. The sequence continues at coordinate 247,440,521 of CM021102.1, forward strand.
AGAAAAAATGAAAAAATCACTTTGGTCTAGGGGTTTGTGGTCCACCTTGGATGATAAAAATCTTGAGTTTTCAAGAGAATATGAAATATTTTCTCACAAGAACAAATTTTATGAGGCTATGGGATTTATTTCTATTCATGTTTTTGGTAGTTTTTTCTTTAATATCGAGGATTGTACTACTCCTATGTAGGTTTGGGATGAGTACAAGGTATTATTTGGTCTAGTTAGTGAGATGTTAGTTTATATATTTCATATAGGTAGGCTTTAAGCCTACTTAGGTGTCCCATTGACTTTCTCATATAAGGTGTCATGCTAACTAGGAGTATTTAGAGGTTTTGAATCACTTTCAACACCTCATGCTACTTTTGTGGTAGGAAACTTGCCACCATTCCACGAGTGAGGATTCATATCCTTGTTTCATGGAGTTCAGGTGCCTTTCTTGTCCTATTTTTGTATGCCTTTTTGATCCAATTCATTTGTCAAATTCATATAGTTTTGTGTTCATTGTGCTTGATTTGATTAGATTAAAAAAAAAGGTCCAATACCTATGTACATAACAACCATAGAGGAAAAAGAGTGGAATCTCATAAGAAATGAGACATCAAAAAGAAGAACAAAAACACTAGAAAGACTAGAAAAATAAAGTAACAACACAAGAAATAGAAGTTGGTGATGGAAAGAGCCCAAAAAATACTAGCATAAGAGATTAGGGGGGTTTGAAAAAAAACTTGATGAATGGCCTCAGTAGATGGGCAAGATGAGAGTTTCCAAGCTCAAAATCAAACTTCCTCTTTATCAAGTTTCCTTTACCAAAAATATAGAAGGGGTACAAAGAATGGAAATTTATCTTTGTATTTGTAGGTTCTTTCATGGTATCAGAGTTAGATGAGGATATTAGTAGGTTGTAAGGTGAATTAATTCATTGTATTTTTTTTTAATTTTCTTTGCATGTTAGCAATCTACAAGAAAGGTGTGCTAGAATTTTTGAGGTGTGATTTATTATTGCAAACCTTGCAATCTGTTTGTAGCTTCAACCTTTTTTGAATATGTGATTTAGCAATAGTTTCATCCTTTTTAGGTGCATCTAGTTAGCTACAAAGACTCACAAATCACCTGGATTCAACCTAGAGATGACATTTTAACATTTATGGTATGTATCCTTGCTGTAGATCATAATTTCTATATGCATGCCACAATTTTTCATTGTGAGGCTGTGATTTGGTAGGCCCTTGGTCATATGGTAGTTTATCCCCCAACCCAAGAGGGATTAAATCACATCTAATTTTTTCTCTCTTTCTAGAAATTTTGGTGCAAAATAAATCTATTCTAAAAATTCTGAATTTTTTTTGCAAGAAGGAATTTTTTTGTAAAAGGTGAAAAACTTCAAAGCATCATAACTTTTTCTCGGTAACTCATATTTGAGTGCCTCTTTTTTTCCAAAGTGTTTATTTTTTCCACACATCTAATGAGCATAATATTACACTCATTCTATAAAGTTATTTTTTATGCCTCTTTTGGATTAGTAACAAAGAACTCCTTATATAAAGCACCAAATTAGGGAGGAAACAAATAATAAAGGGGAGTTTTGTCTATTTTCACACTTGTTCAAGAAGTAATTTTATGTGTTGTTTTATTTCCTTCACTTCTACATGAATTTATAAGTTTGTTATTTCCCCATTTCTACAATGCAACTGTCTAATTCTAGCAACATGGAGTCTAATGTTACTATACTACCCCTAACACCTTTCAATTATCATTATTAGAAGATGAAATTAATTATTGTGCTTAAGAAAAAAGGTATATATATGGTAAATATTGGAATGTAGAAAGAACCCAACACAACTAAAGAAAAGGAAAAGTTTTTCAATAAGTGTGATCAAGAATTTGGCTTCATTTTTTTAAATTTGTCTCTTGAGATGTTTTTCTGTGTTGAGAACTTGAAAACACCCAATGAAATTTGGGAAGCTCTAATTGAACTATTTAGGAAAATTGATTAACTTAGAAGATACAAGTTGGAAAATAAACTCTTAGGTCTTAGTCCTAGGATTTTTTCAACTTTACAAGACTTCTTCACAAAATTTAAATCTTTAAAGTTGTAGTTAAAAGATTGTGGAATTGACAAGAAAGAGGATCAATTGATTTTTTTCTACTTTCCAAGCTAGGTCCAATTTTTTTTGTTCTTGTCTTAACTTTCTACTCTATTAAATGAGCTCTTGGAGCCTCATGGTCAATGCCTACACTTGATAACTTTATTTTTTATCTCACAAGGGAGCATGCAAATTTAATTAAAATGGGAACTTTGAAGTCTACTAAGCCTCAATTCCTACTTTCAGAGAATGAAACACAAAATGATACAAAATTAAAGAAGAAGAATACTAAAATGGACAAGGAAGTTAAAAAAAAAGGAAAAATTGTAAAATCCTTAATATAAAGAAGATAAGGTAGACAAAATGCTTCCTACACTAATCTTGAGAGGAGGATAATGAAAAAAATTATAGATCTTTATAATAGTTATATAAAAACTTAAACAAATATAAACATAATTATCATGCATACAAAAACCTAGTGATTTACATGGGCAAAACCCTTTTGAGAGAAAAACCACAAACTCTAAAAGTTTTCCAATATATTATTCATAAATCATAAGGATTACAATATACTTGTAGAGAAATATTCTCAAAGGAGTATCGCCAACCAGAGATCCAAAGGCAACATGACCGTTATTTGACTCTCAAAATACATCAGAATACACAAATTTAATAGAACACCCTCATAATATATGGTTACCTTCTAGGGAAATTTTAGCCAACAACATATCAAATATCAAATATAACACCTAATGATGAATGGTATAGATTTACAATAGTAAAATATGCATAAAATTTGGATTTCAAGGGCACCATCCCCTAGCTCCCACTACGGCATGCAACACCTGAACCCTTTTATGAGGGGATGGTCCCCCTGGACCCCTCATAGGGGTCTACCCCCGATTCCCTCCCCCGCACTTACCTATCAATAGTAAACCTTATGTAATTGCAAGGTTGAGACACATTTTCCTAAGACAAAATGGATAACTTTTCTCAAAAAAGTAAACCAATTACTAAGAGAATTAAATGTGCCTTTTGAAAAAAACTTAGACGCGATGAACATCAATACATGAGGAAAAAAATTGAGTCTTTTTCACATATTCTCAAAAATAATAATATAGGGCTACCTAATTATGTCAAGGAATCTTCATCAACTCAAAGAAATACTAAGGATAAAGAGAAATCAAAGGGAAAAACTTTAGTTGCTACAACATATTCATCTCAATCATGGATTATAGATTATGGTGCTTCACACCATGATGAGATTGATTAATAGCTAGATTTCTCTTCTTTAGTTCATATATTTTAGACACTTTACGCTACTTATTTCATATACATTCTTAATTTTAAATACCTTTAATATCTTTTATGACATCCAAATGAGACTTCGATAAGTGGAAATATGATTATGATATGATGATGTTTCCATGGATGAATGTGTGAATGTGTATCAAATTGAGTATGAATATGTTTTTAATTAATTATTTTTAATTGTATGTATGCTTTAGATGAAACTAACTCCTTGCAGCCAAAATAATTGTAATCCACAACAACTAGAGAACTAAACCCACAACCCAAGGATTCCAGGCCGATTGTAGGGGAGATTCCAAGAATGTTGGAAATATGAGAGTTACAAAAATTATGGAAGTGATAAGTGGAGTGGTCGATTATGAGTCATAAGAGAATTCAATAAGATTATAGAGCAAAGTAAAAGCTTGGATTAATTAGGAAACTGATGTGACTATTTGCATATAGCATGTCTTTATCATGCCATTAAAGTAGAGTTTCAAACCTATTTATCTTCTTCTATATTTTTCAATTATAATTTTAGTTGCAAATACTTCATCTCTCTCTATTTTGAAGGCTATTGGACATCTTCATTTAATTTATATTTTTAGTCCTTATGCAAATAAGCCTCCTCCGGAACCTATATATTTGGATTGGTGATTAAGGAACATATTTAGTTGAAAGATATGTTTTGATAGTTATATATTTGCTTCATAGAAAATATCTTTATTAGTTTTATGTTATGTATTCATGAATGAGAAATCTATAAATATTCTTGTCAAGTTATAGAGTTCAGTTATCTACAATAAAGATGTTTGAGTTTATGGTTATGATTAGTTTAATCATGTAGCACATATTTGGTTTCTCCTATGGGTATAGAAGCTTGAGAAAGGGTCACTCAAGGTATTTCTCACCCACCTTCATTTTTTATGTTAATTTATATGTTTACATTATTGCATTCATTTCAACAAATTCTGCATTACATGCATGTGAATGATATTTAGTCTCATAATTTAAGTTTTGTGATGCATTAGTGAGTCATCCTCCGGAGTGATTCAAGTAGCTAGAAGTAAGAATAATAAGTGCTAGTGAAATTGTAGAGTTCAGGTTTAGAAATTAACAATTGCAACTTGTTAAACTAAAGGTACTTGCAACATCAATAGTAGATTAAGTTATTTTCCTTGTTTCAAAATTTATGATTTATTTTCCTTTTCCAACCTTTATTGTTTTCCTACACATGTGTAAACCACCTATACTTGATGATATAGGTTGTGTAGATTATGTGAATGCACATACAGTGTCATCATCTTCAAAATATTATGAAGCCCTGGTTGATAATTTAATGGAGTCTATGAAAGAGTTTAGTGGACTATTAAATTAGGAACCCTTCCTCTGAATTTTGTGTCTAATAACAAGTTAACTATAAATTAGTGAGGCCTTACATTACTATTCAATTAGAAGATGTTGTTATGGTTGTAGACCTAGAACACAACATATGGCCTACCCTAATTGAGGAGGACCAATACTCCTTGCAAACCTTGATGACTATTTAATGCAATCCCTTGTTACAATGCCAATTTTATGATGACTTGATAGTAAACATCATTCAAAATGACTATCATAGGGACCCATAACATCAAGACTGCTTGACATATTTATAGGATCCTTTGCAAAATATTATCCTTGTCATTTTTTCTTAGTTAATTTCCCAAATATTTCATAATTTATTAGCTCACTAATGCATTCCAAACATAGCAAGACTTGACATCTCATTAGTGCAAACAACATCCAAGACTTTAGAGATTGTGTCAAGTAAAACATTGAATGTTAATATCCAATTTTGAAACATACATTAGACCTTACTAATGAATGTTTTTTAAGAACTTGTAGCAACCTTTGCATGATATTATCATGACATGATGGGGATAGATTGAGAATTTTGAATGCATAAGATTTACATTAATGCTAGTTTCAAACCCATAAGACAACCACAAAGGAAAATGAACCCTATAGTCATCGACATAGTTAAAATAAAATTGCAAAATATACATGATGTAGGTGTTATATATCTAATCTTTGATAGTCAATGGGTGTCACCTCTAGTAATTGTTGCAAAGAAAGGAGGAAACTAGAGAGTACATCTATACTACTGAGAATTAAATGTTGCAAATAGGAAGGAAGACTTTCTAGTCCCCTTCATTGACCAAGTGCTTGATTCATTAGTAGAAAAAAATTATTCTATTTTGGATGGATTTAGTGGCTACAACCAAATTAAGATTTTTCTAGAAGACGAAGACAAGAAAAACATTTACATGCCCTTGGGGCACATATGGTTATTTTTCCCTACCATTTGGCCTATGTAACGCACTGGTCACTTTCCAATGGGTGGCACTAAGTATATTTTAAGACTTTTCCCATGATTGCATGAAGGTTTACATGGATAATTTCACAACCTATAAGAATTCATATGATGAACCACTTGGCAATTTGAAGAAGGTTCTAAAAATGTTTCATGGACACAACTTGTCCTTGAGTCATGAAAAATGTTTCATGATGATGATATAAAGGATTGTATTGGGACATTTTGTGTCAAATGAAGGAGTTCAAGTGGACCCCAACAACATTTAAGTGATATCAACATTCCCTGCGCCTCAAAGAGAAAAAAAATGTTAGAAGTTTCCTAAGACATGCCGGATATTATAGGAGATTCATTCAAGAATTTAGAAAAATTGAAGCTCCAATACTTTTTTTTCCAAAGATGTATAATTTTAATGGACAACTACTTGTCAACACTCTTTTGAAGCACTCAATATAGTATTGACTAAAACCCCTATCTTGAGAGGACCAAATTGGAGCTTACCTTTCCATATCAGTACAAATACTTCTAATTTTTCTATAGGTTATGCACTTGGGTAGAAGGAAGGAAACAAGGAGTATGCCATATATTACATCAACAAAAATATACAAGGGGAAGAATTCAATCATATAGTGACAGAGAAGGAGATGTTGGAAGTGGTATATGTAGTAAACAAGTTCAAGAATTATATTACAAGATATCTAGTGTACATACACACTAACGATACATCAATTAGGTATCTAATGAATAGAATAGTGGTTCGTGGAAGGCTTGTAAGGTGCTTACTATTTCTTTAGTAATTTGGCATTACCATTGTGGACTGTAGACACATAAAAATGACCTAGGCCTACAAGCTCTATTTTATCACTTTCGTCCTAGCATAATTATGACATTTTAATTATGTCTTTTGTCCACCTTCGACTATCAATTAAATAATTCATAATTATTTAATTAATTCATGTCCTTTTATTCTTCATGATTATTATATTAATAGATTGTATTTATTTATTTAATGTGTGACTAATTATCTAATGTCTTCACGTAATTAAATAAAGTTCTCAATTTATTTAATTAATCTTTTCCATTTATGTCCTCTTGATTATTAAATAGATATATTTTATTTATTTATTTATTATGTCATTAATTATCAAGTCTTCTTATAATTAAATAGATTTATTAATTTATTTAATTAATCGATCACCTTCTCTAAATTAAATAATTATTTTAATTATTTAATTGCCTTATTTGACATTTCCCTCATTTTAAATAAAATAATTTATTTAAAATGGCCTCACATGGTTAACTACCACTTCTTTTAGTATATAATCTCAAAATCAATTATTTACTATCACACTAAATCCATATTTTGAATTAATTTTAATTCAAAATGGCAATATTCTTCTATAAATCAAGTAATTGCTATAATTATCGATTTTCTAAATCTCGTCTTCTTGTTCAAACTTGATCTTCTTGATTTGACTAATTTTCATCTCACTGCCACTTTTATTCTCCATCCTTGATTTAATTTATTAAATTAAATCTTGTCCACTCATTTTTAAATCTTACCCTAACCCTAATTGAGAGTTGCCATTTTGAATCTTGACCATTGATTCTAGGGAATTTCTTAATCTTCAATCTCATCCGTCTATCCAAAATTGCATTTCCTATAAAATGCCAATTTTATCCTCATTTCGACATCTCTTAATATTATCTCTTAATCTCTCATATGAATCTCTCATTATTTTAGTCTTTTAATCTTGCATTCTTTTGAGTTTTAGCATTGTTATTTTATTTTCATTTACGAAATCCTTCAAAAATTTGCTTAGGGCTAGTCCATAGAATAGAGTTGCTCATCAAAACCTGAGTGCACACTTCACATTCCAACAAGCTAGAAGGTACAATGGAAATTAGCCATGGAGGATGAATGATTTGGGTGAGCTCGTTTCATTTATTTCCTTTATTTATTCCTATGCATTCCATTGATTATTGTGGATTTGATAATATGCATGCAATTTGCTAACCCTTAATCTTGCAGAAAAACCCTCAGTTACATTGGTGGACCCGATAGTTTTAACAAGTTTTTGCAAGCTATCATAGAAATATTTTTTTTATCATTTTGCAGGTACATGTATAGAATGATGCATTCGACAGTTCGTATGACACAACTTCTCTATTGTAAACCACACCTACTATGTCAAGTGACACAACCACTTTGTCATGATCCACTTGTCATTTCGAGCGATGCAACTGTCAAACCAAGTCGCATCTGCCAAAAAAAGAGCCACAATCGACATAAACCGGACCACATTCAACATAATGAGCCACATCTACAATCCTGAACAGTGCATTCACTCTGTTGTGAAGTAAGAGACTAGTAAAAAGGTTTTTTGTTTTCTCTTTCAAATTTTTATTTTTATTTTGTTATTTTTTTTTAGATTAAAGATTTTTTCTACTAATCTGTCTGTTGCAGCATGTGTCAAGCTAGAATCTAACCCATGGTTATTGTTTGTTTTTCCCATAATCTTATCAATCATGCATTTCACTCATTTTTAAAATGAACAATCACACATTTTTATGGGTTTAAAAAGAACAATCATGCTTTCATGGGTCTAAAATGACTTGTTAGCTAGCTCACACTACAAACGGTTAAAATGAACCCTTTTCTTGATAACACTACAAACAATTAAAATGAAATTTGTGTTTGTTATGTTTTGTGATTTAGTTAATTGTCACATCTTCACACTTCCAATTTGGGTCTAAAAAGAACAACCATGTGAGTGTGAGTCAAAAATATTGGTGTTCTCTCTCTTTGTTTTTCAATGAAGATTGATTGAACTACGAATATGTTTGCTTATTTTTTTAACCTTAGAAACTAGGCTTGCTTTGATGGAAAAAAGTACTCACCCCAAAGTGACTCAAACTGACAATGAAGCTCTTTAGCTGAGCTACTCCCGATCGGTATACAAATGTGAATCCTAAGGGAAAACCTAGGATTACGAGTGTAGATATTTCATACAGACCAAGTAGTACTCCCCAAAACCCTATTGATCTTAACCTCTTCAAGCTGGAGTGCCTCCTTAATGGAGCTTAATCTTGTGCCCCATGTATGACCACTTGAATGGGTGCTTGAATTAAAACCCTTGTTGTTAGTGTGACCAAAAAACCTTCTATTCTTTGGTGCAACAACGGTTGTTGCAAAGGCACCCACACCTACACAGTTTTTAGTAGAGATGGTCAATCTGCCATGGGAGTTTCATGGAGGTCGAAAGCTTGGTTTCCTTGAGAAGTGAGTTCACTATAAGGGGGAGCTTATGGGGCCAAGCTTCTGAATTCATCTACTAAGAATATACGGTTGGAGTAAAATCCGTGTGGGATCCAAAATAATATTGTCTTTGCAGCCATAGGGATTTGTAAATATTTTCTATGTGGTTGTCTTTCACTTTTTTACAGCATCATGTGTTTTCCAAGTGTATTCAGACAACTTGAACAAATGAACATCAACCCCAAAATTTGAAACAACACTTCCAAGTTGAAACAAATTCCTACAATCTGCTGAAATTTTCGTCAAAACCACTTTCTATGATGCAGCTGCTATTTCAAACTACAAGTGCTAAATTTTGGGCTGCAATCGCTCTATTGCAACACATGTGAAACTTAAAATTCTGCAATTTACTATCTTTCACCACAATTGCTTTACTAAATTCTTCAATCGTCATTATGAGCCGCATTTGCTTGCTTAAGCATTGCAATCACCTTTCCTGCAACTTAAAATGCCACAATTGACTTTCTTTCACTGTAATTGCTTTACCAAACACCACAATCTCCATTTCAAACTACATCTACTTACTTAAGCACCACAATCACCTTTCCAGCAATGCATCTGATTGTCTGTGGTGCAATTGGTGCAACACATTTTGCAGTGCCCAAAAAAATTTCACTTCATTGTCAGAAAATTGAGACTCCATTTTGTCCATAATAGATTCTGGTCATTTTATCTATTATTCTTGTCTACAACCAGATCCTAAGTTGGTCAACTTTCATCATCTTTTCATTTAAAGTTGCATTCTTAGGTTATCATAGGATTCCATTGCATTTCCTTAAATGCATTATTAGGCTTTCCAATCATTCTAGATACTCATTTTTTACATATTTTAGGAGTAGATTCCTTACCATCCTTTGTCAAAAATTTGCATTCAAGAGTAGGTTATCATTGGACTTGATCAACCATTTATCTTTAGTCATCACCTTTTGTGAACTATTTCCCACTCATTAGTCTAGTGTGGAGATTTCACTTTGTCCTATTTAGTCCTTTTTACAAGTCCATTGACATCCCCAAACTGAAGCATTACGAAAACATTTATGGTTAAGTGTATATCTCCTTAGATTTACCAATAGTGAGTACATCTTAGAATCCTTTACATTTGCACACCATTAGTCTTTTCACTTTTATTCTTATCCAATTTTCAGTAGTATCCTTTGCATTTACATACCTTTAGTTTCCTTTTAGTCTCATTTTGCATTACCACTCACCTTCATTGCATAGCATTATTTTATTCCAAAAAAACCCAAAAACATAGTGTCATAAATTTTGCATATTTAGGTCATCCTCCACCATTTTCCAAAGTTGAGAAAAGCTTTTTATGGTTGAAACTAGATTACAGAGAAGGATAAAATTGATGGGTTCTTTTGGTCAAGACACCAACTTTCTCAATTTCACCAACGACATGAATTCATTCCCTAATGACATGAATACCTTTTCTAATGACATGGGAAATTCTATTATCAATCATTTTAGTGAGATGTCATTACCAACCTCTTCATGCAATCCTTTTTAAAAAAAATTCTTCAAAGACCAAAATGGGGAAGTCTTTGAAGAAGACATACAAGTTGCTGCCCAAAACCCGAAAGTAGTCTCTTTTGTGGAAGAATTTGTTTTAAATGACTCAACCAGATACCTAGCTATGCTCCTTAACCAAGGGGCTAGGTTACCAAAAGGATTTGACCTCAACACTATTAGAGCAGCTTCTCTGGATCATCAATCACACAAGACTTCCATGGGAGCCACTTCACAAAATGTCATTAACACCATTAATGCTACCTCCCTTGGTCATACTACCACCACAAACAATGCATCCATTATGATCAACACAACATCTATTGGGGGATCATCCACCCAAACCAAAACCACATCACAATCCATACCCCCACAAACATCCATAGTTTCTTCACAAACTTTTGGATCAATAATGGGTACCAACACTTCAAACCTCTTTGGGACATCATCTACCTCCATGGGTACATCATAAAACCTATTACCAGGTTCCTCTAATGCAATGGAAAAAAAATCCTCAAATGATTTTGGGAGGAATAAACAAAGAGTTTTCATTCAAGGCACCCAACCTAATGTCCCAAATTCTTCACAGGTTAATACCAACACTCCTCAAGGCTATAATTACCTATTTGGGCAAGGAAATCAAGGCACCCAATATTCCATTCCATTTGGGAATCAACATGCTCAAGGCTAACAAGGCCCTCAAATTCAATCCCACATGGTGGGATCCCATGTCCCCACTTACGCTTCTCAAATTCATAAACAACAACACATCCCTCATCAAAATGCTCATTTCCAACAACCTCTAAATTATAACACTTATTTTTCTCACCAACACCAAATCCAAACCAACATATCTCATCACAATAGATGGGAACTCAATCCATACCTATTAGCAACATGTGTGATGCTGCCAACAACCCAATTGTGGAGGCACTCAAACTGAAAATTGCTACTCTTGGATATGCCACCATTTCCTCATGGATATATGGTGCCACATTTCCCTAAATACAAAGGAAATACAAACCCCATTGAACACATAAGAGAATTCACCACTAGTTACATGGACACTACATATGAAAAAACATATCTCATGAGACACTTCTCTAGAAGTCTCATAGGACATGAACTAGAGTGGTTCTCGCTATTGCCTGAAGGAATAAAAAAATGGGATGAATTGGAAAAAAAGTTTGTTGAAAACTACGCCTATAACATTGACATGAATATTGGCATTGCCTCCTTATGTAGACTTACCCAAGAGGATGCAAGAGATAACTTTATCCCATTCTTTCAAAGATGGATAACCTTTGCAAGTAGATGTCCAGTAGAAAAACCTAAAAAGGAGAAAGTCACCATGTTCATACAAAATCTCCTAGGACTGCTAAGATATGGCTTACAATTCCATTGTTGTACCACCTTTGTTGACCTTGTTGAAAAAGGTGTTCAACTTGAAAAAGCCTTGATTGCCAAAGGCAAATTAAAATATGGTGGCAAAACAATCAACACCACCACAAACACTAACCCAAGTACTTCCAATGGCAAAACCAAATACTGGGTTAAAAATAAACACATCACCAATGATGGTGTGGTTGATGCGAAAACTGTCAATGCAACAGACCATGTACTCACAATCAAAGGAGTTCAAAATCAAAATGCACCTATGACTACACCAACACCAACTCCCAATTCTATCCAAAATAATCCTCCTCAATCTAATTAAAGGCAGCCACGTCAACCACGACAATTTCAAAAATGCACATACACTTCCTTGGGTGAGCCTATCAAAATTGTCTTAAAGAAACTTATCCAAAATGGTGTCATAACTTGGGAAGAACCTAAACCATATGACCCTGGTTAATTCAAGCCATCATGGTGGGAAGATAATGAGTTTTGTGATTACCACTATGTCAAAGGGCACAAAACTTCCTCTTGTCGTCAGTTACAAAATCTTGTGCAAGACCTTATAGAAAACCATACCATTGAGCTGGTAGGTTAGTAGTTTGCATCTAATTCAGATCATACAATCCAAAAGAACCCATTGTAGGATAATGGTTCTAGTAACCCCTCCTCATTTAGCACAAAGAATAATAATAATCAAGCCAATCATCTTCATCCTTCCTTCAATTATTCTAGTGGTACCATCATTAACAATCTTCGCGTTGCTGATGAAGATAAATGTGTCAATACCATTACCATCAAAAAGGCTCCAAAATGCAATGTCACCACACATAAAGGAATGGTCACCATCCTAGGTCCCTCTGCTCATTATCCTAAAATTACCATACCTCATTCGTCAGCCAAGCTACCAAAAATTAAGACAGAGTTCAACCTTATCGAGCAATCGAACAAAAAAACCCCTCAAATCTCCATCCTTGAATTGCTCCACATCTTGCCCACACATAAGGCCATCTTGGATAAAGTTCTACATGATTCTTCCCTCCCAAACAACATTGATGTCAATCATTTTGAAACTATGGTCAGATATTTGACTTCACCTCACCACATTACCTTTTCAGACATTGAATATTCCTCACCCAAACCATCTCATAATGATGCCCTTCATATCAAGGTTTTTTTCCATAAACATAAAGTTAGACGATTCCTAGTAGATGGTGGGGCAGGGTTGAACATCTTCTCTTTAAAATTGGTTAAATCTCTTGGCTTCTTTTATGCATGTGTGGATGCTACCAAGATAATTTTCATCAAGGCGTATGATGATGAAAAATGTGCTTCTAAAGGTTTCATCACAATTACAATTCATGTGGGACCGGTTATTATAGATACAGCATACCAAGTCTTAGATCATGACATACATTACAATATCTTACTTGGTCACCCATGGATTCATGCCTTAAAGCCCATTCCTTCCAGATACCACTGATGCCTAAAGTTCCCTTTTGATGGTACTAAAATTACTATCCCAGGAGACCCTGATCCATTTCAATATTGTATCAATCTGAGAGCCACTATTGAGCACTATGTACCCATCAATCGAGAAGCCTCAGCTTCCACCTCTTCAAAATATATTGACCCATCTACACTCACCAAATCATCCATTCCATTGACTTCCACTACACCATCCTCCTCGGCCTCCATACCAAGTAATGACCTTCAGATCTAGGACCTTGGCTGTGGAGAATTCAAACTGAATACAGCTTACTATATCACCATAATACCTAAGCCACCTAAATTCTATGGTAGATTGTGTTTCAAAGTCAAGCCTAAAGCAACTTTCAAGGTTCCACCAAAAATACTATTCACACTATGGGGAGGTATGAGTATTGATTTCATTATAGACATAGCTAACTGGATCTATAAAGACCCAAGAGTATTACCTCCACTACCAGTGCATCTCTATGGAAAAGGATGTGACATATGCAACGCACTAGGTTTTGATGGCACAAGTGGGATTGGAAAAGCCAACAATGGAAGGAGAGAACCTGTTATTATTTTTGCAAGACCAAGGTACATAGGGCTAAGGTTTGACCAACTCAAAACTGAAAACTGACGTACCTATGAAATTTCACATGATGACATAATGGCTCCAAAAAGTGTTGAGACAAGTGAAGAATCCCTTACCAAAACCGACTATAATGAATGGGAATGGGGATTTGAGAAAACCCTGAGTAACTGTGATATTGACAAACTATTCCTGGAACTTGGCCAACCCCCTTTTGAAGAAAGATTCTAGCAAGAATACAACATTGATCCTATTGAATGTCATTCTAAAAATAAGGAATGGGTAGACATTCCTTGGGATCTAGAAGAACATAAATTGTCATTGGCAACATCTGAATTACCCCACCCCATTCCTGAGCCCACCCATGAGCTTGACATTCCTTAACCTATTGTCCATGCCTCTGAACTAGAATCCACTAGTCATGATGTTGATACTTTTATCCCCCATTATGACTATGAATGCAACTCATCTGAATATAAATATGGTCCATCCATTGAATCTGACACAAGAGCTGAAATTGACAACTTTTCCTTCACACTTGAGGCTTCAATATGCATGCTTTTTGCATCTTCCCCATATTTTAATAGCACTCATCATGGGATTTCCCTTGTTTACCCACAACTGATTGACTAGGACCAACAAGAGCCACCTGCTATGGATATCTTTTAGAATGATGAGGAAATTGCAAAGTTCATGGGACTTCGAGAGGGAATATCGTGGGGTGATCACAAAGCAGGTTTTTCTATTGACCTAGATTATGCATCTTACTTCTAGGAGACTGTGCAAACCTCCATTCACAAAAATAAAAAGAATAAAATAAAAAAAGAAATGTATTTAGGTGAAAACCGCAAGGCACCTTCTGATAATAAAATAGTAAAAATAAAGGACATATCTGAAGGTGAAAACTTCTGTGAGGCCCCTAAGGATGGAGGATTGGACTTTCTTCCTATAACACATGAAAAATCGGCAATGCTTATCAAAGAAACCATAGAAGTTAAGATAGCTACACTTGAGAACCCCAAAATGGTTCTCTTGGCCACATCATTGTCAAAAGAAGAAAAACCTAAATTCCAAAAATTCATCACAGAAAGGAAATTTAATTTCACATGGTCATATGTTGACATGCTAGGCCTAGATCCATAATTGGTATTGCATCATCTTCCTTTAATTCCAGGTATCAAAACAAGTCAAAAACATTTGTGGAAAATGCATCCATAGATTGTACTACTTGTAAAGGATGAACTAAAGAAGTTACTGGATGCTAGATTCATAAGATTAATAGACTATGCCAACTAGATATCCAACATTGTCCCTATCACAAATCCAAATGGACAAATCCATATCTATATGGATTTTAGATATTTAAATAAGGCTTGTCCAAAAGATAATTTCCCATTTCCGAATATAGACATGATTGTTGATCTCACAACAAGGTACGAGATATTGTCTCTCATGGATGGTTTCTTTGGCTATAACCAAATCTGCATTGTACTTGAGGATCAACACAAAATGGAATTCACATGCCCATGGAGAACATACTATTGGAATGTCATGCCTTTTGGCTTAAAGAATGTAGGCGCTATAAACCAAAGAGCTATGACAACAATATTTCATGACATGATGCATATACAAATGGAAAATTATGTGGATGACATCTTGAACAAATCTTTGACATAGAAGGATCATCTTAGGGTCCTGGATAATTTTTATAGATGGATAGAAGATTAAAAGGTTCGTTTGAACCCAAAAAAGTGTGTCTTTGGGGTTACTTCAGGAAAACTATTAGGCTACATAGTTTCATGATGAGGCATAGAGGTTGATCCTATAAAGGTGAAAGCAATACTGGGCATGCCTCCACCAAAAGGAATTAGTGAGTTGAGAACACTTCATTGCATAGTTGGCAGACAAGTGCCAACCATTTCAGTACCTGTTACACAAAATTATCCCCTTTATATGGACAAACAAATACCAAACAACCTCCTTCGAACAAATCAAAGAATATCTATTAAAACCACTTGTCCTAATTTCACCCATTGAAGGAAAGCCATTGATCCTATATGTCTCTACAACTACAAATGCACTGGGGGCATTATTGGCACAAAATGACTATGAGGAAAAAGAGAGAGCCATATACTATATCAGTCACACACTGATAGGATATGAACTTAATTATACATTTGTGGAATGTGCATGTCTTGTAGTTGTCTTTGCAGCA